>JBBBDQ010030185.1:0-14724 GCA_037127315.1 Ascarosepion bandense
ATCTTCATGTAAAGAATCAATCGTCACCTATAATCCTTATTTTTTGTAACCGTTTTCACACCATGCAAGGCATTAAAGCCACTAAGACAAAAGAGGCTAGAGGGTGTAAGAGAATTAGGAGCAGAAACATTAATAATGTGTGTAAAGAGGGAAGAGTAATCATGTGTGCAGTATGTTATATATCATCTTACGTAATTTCGTGCAGAAATGCATTTACATTGAACAGGTGTTATGAAACAGCAAAAAATATGCAAGCTCGATAACAAAAGAAAATAGATATGGTTTGAAAAATTAAGGAATGCGGACACCGGGTGACGAGCAAAATTGTGTTGGAGCGGCTGTTTGCAGGTCAGGAGATATGGAAACAGAATTGTATTTATGGTAAACTAAGTATTACTGCATTGAATGAATGTGATAATGTTTTGATAAAACAGTTTAGAGTTTGATAAAACAGTCAGAGAATATAAACCTCGAAATTTTTTATTGTAAACAATTTCCCTAGAGAAAGAACGATGATGTAATCGATCGGATTTTGGCCGATATTAAAGCTAGAAGTAAGTGGTTGGGTGGAGAGCGCAATGTGAGAGAACAGCGGACGAGCGTGGCCTCTGGCTGTTGCTTCGATGAGCGTGGCCTCTGGCTGTTGCTTCGATGAGCGTGGCCTCTGGATGTTGCTTCGATGAGCGTGGCCTCTGGATGTTGCTTCGATGAGCGTGGCCTCTGGCTGTTGCTTCGATGAGCGTGGCCTCTGGATGTTGCTTCGATGAGCGTGGCCACTGGATGTTGCTTCGATGAGCGTGGTCTCTGGCTGTTTCTACGATGAGCGTGGCCTCTGGCTGTCGCTTCGATGCGCATGTGCTGACTCGACCACCTCCTACTCCACAGCCAACGTCACCAAGAAGCGAATGAAAAAAAAATATTGTATATTTTTATTTATACATAAGTGTTTGTCATTTTATCAACCAAGGAAAAGACCGATTTTTAAAAGTAAAAAAAAGCAAGTCACTTTGGGTCCAGTTAATGTTTCGTCATTTATCAGAGAAAAGAATATCGTCAAAGTTTTGGTTGCAGTTATATCTTTCTTGTCGAAATAATCTTTGTCATTTTGCTTCACAGAAGCAGTAAACAGCAAGTAGATACCGACTGACATTGCATTTAAATTTTTTGCAGATTAATGTTTGCTGGAATATCTTTAAAATCTTCTCTCTCTAACCTTTATTCGCATTACGCATAGTCATTTTAATAGTTTATCTTGAATTGCTCTCGGGCATTGCAGTAGGGATAGATAGTAGAGTGATCGGACGCGAGTCAGATGTCTGGAGGGAGGAGAATGGGGGGGGGGCGACTACCACTCGCTTGTCTTGGTGGAACGCCCAACAAAGGCTAAGTGTCGAAGAGATCGGGGTACCACACGTTGGCGTGATCGGACGCGTGTCGGACGGGTAGCCGCGGTCGACTAGTCAGGCAGTTACCGAGATTCAGAATTTTTGTAAAAATTCGGAAAAATGAAGTTCGAAAATGGAATTAGAGTGCTTTATTCTTAATTTCGTAACGTTCGCCATCTATTCAAACCATTTTTGTATGGTTTAGTATGAATTTAAAGAAAAAAAGCAAAAGTTGTTACACGAATTAGGCTCAACCACATTTTCATACTTATGAAATAATATAACACGTTCCTATCGCCTCTTGTTTCATTCATACCATCTATTTCACTCATTTAACAATAATTCTCTTCTTTGAGTGGCTTCGGAGCCTTGCATTAGATGAACTTCAGTAGATAAAATTTAGTCGATGAATTTTTCATTCGGTGAAAACCTATGTTCTGAATACCAGCTTAAAGAGTGTGATGAATTATTGAAACCAAGGCTTAGAACAATTATCATATCATTTCATTTGGATATCCACTAAAAACAACTTAATATAGTCTAAGTGTGTGTGTGAGGGGGATACACTTACAGCTCTTTCGCGTTTTCAGAAAAGAATGGGTTCTACTATCAACGAATCAGCTCGCAGTTGGCTCTTGTTGCTTATCAGTGAGAAATATTTTTTCGTCTCTTAAAATGGAGAGAAAAACCAAAAAGAAAGATATTTTGTTCTCATCCCCTGTGGAGAAAAAATAAAGAAAATGAAGGTCTTTCTGTCTCGCCACGAAAAGGTAACTTTTATTTCAAATAGTAAGAAAGTAGATTTTTTTATAAAAAAAATAAAAAATGCCATTGTAAAACAAAATTTAAACTATTCAGAGAAACAAAACAAAATGATTTGAAATGAGAAACTGGAATTTTTTTTTAAACTAAGAAAATACACAGAAATAACAAAGTAACGGCGAAAATTAAAAAAAATGACGAAAGATAAATAACTGAGACAACAAAACCGGCGGAAGACAAACAGTATTTTCCCCAAACTTTCAAACAGTTACTGTAATTTTATTTTATGCTTGATTTATTCGTTTTCTATGGATGACCAAACATTTCCTGGTTATTTAAAGCCAGAAAAGATGTTTGTTTTTTTGTTTTTTGAGTAGTGATAATAATAATTTAGTGATTCAGATCTTACTAATTAACCCATAGTGAGTGGAGACAGTGGCGATTGTGGAATTCTGAAAGTGTGGGAGCACTTAGGGGCCGAGATGTTTTTTTCATTTTTATACTATAACACTATCATATACACAACTTAGGCATGAGTTCCCTCAGTAAATTAAATGGAATAAATTTTCATTCATAGTAGTGGAGTTCTAATCTATTCTTGCTCTCTTTTCTACTCTCAAGTTCGTAACTTAGATAAGTTTTGCATTGAACACACCATATTATTAGTTTTTTTATTTTTTATTTCTTTACTTAACAGTAACGTTCACCCTGTACAAGGCCTGGGTTCTCTCGTGATAGCGTGTTACTTTAATCGGTATTTTATTAGTTTTTGCTGTTTTCCAACAGATTGTGTTCTCTGACCTGCATGTATGTAGTTTAAAATGGTAACCCATCTATAAAGAAATACTATAAGCAAGTTTGAAATTCAGTTTGTCATTTTTCCCCAAGTGTAAACAACTTTTAAACAATATAGCGTTAAACATGTCAGATTTCGTGCCAAAGAAAGTGTATTTGTGGGAAACCACGTGCAGAGATTGGTTTACATGCTTTAAAATATGGATTATATTGATAAAGATTGCTCTGGTGCATCGAAAAAGTTTGAAGACGAAATATTGGAGGCATTAATGTCTGGCGCAAGCCGAACTTGCAGAATCATTAGAAGTTGATCACACAACGGTTTTAAAACGTTTGGAAACATTAGGAATGATTAAAAAGCAAGGATATTGGATACTGTACGAGATGAAACCCAGAGACGCCGAACGGTATCTTTTCATGTGTGAACAGCCCCTTTAACGGAAGAAAAGGAAGGTTTTTTGCATCGTCTCGTAACCGGCGACGAAAAGTTGATACACTACGATGACCTTAAGCGTAGAAGTTCGAAGGGTAATACTGGCCATTCATCAACATCGACGGCAAAGCCGAATATCCATGCTTCAAAGTTTTGCTCTGCATTTGGTGGGATCAGCTGGGTGTAGTTTATTATGAGCAGCTCAAACCAACTGAAACCATCACGGGGATCGCTACCAGCTCTAACTGATGTGTTTGAGCCGAGCATTGAAGAAAAAGCAAACACTATATGAGCAGAGACATGACATTGCTAAGCCACGTGTTCCAAAGCAGGTGAAAACCTACTTGGAAACGCTTAAATTGGAAGTTCTATGCCACCCACCAATTATTGTCCTGTTTGATTATCACTTGTTCCGATCGATGGTGCAGGGCCCGGCTGATTAGCACTTTCATTCTTATGAAGATGCCAAAAATGGGTCGGACGTGGTTAACCTCAAAAGATGTACTGTTTGTCCTACTATGTGACAGTGTATGTTAGCCGTGAAGATTTACCTGGGGGAGCCAAGGAATGTAGGTTGTCTGAAGACTTTCCATGTTAGTAGCGACTGAACGGTGGAAAGACTCACCACATTTCACCTATGGGAGAAAGGTTGGAGGATGGAACGTACACATCAGAACTAAAGAACACTTACATACACAAACATCATCTTTCCACAAACACTTAAAAAATGCAAAAACACTAACAAAAAATAGTAGTCAATATTAAAGCTTGAGAGCGGAAACAGAAACTTAAACACAAAAAGCCCTTAATAATAGCTAAACTCCACTCACAAATCAACAATATACTGGCGCTCAATCTAGAGTAAATGACAGAATAATTAACGCTATCACGCACCTGACACAAACCGGTCACCCTAGTAAGCTGTATACAAACAAACACGCAATCACAGATTAACGCACACAAATAAACATACGTACACACGCACACACACTTATCCCATAGTCCAACATACTTTATACCAGAACACATACACACTCATATACACACACACACACACACTCATATACGAACACACTCCAACATACTATACCCTGTAACACATACACACACACACACACATACACACGAACACATGATACTGAGAAACGGTATGTAGGTATATACATATGAAATGAACACAGAAAAAAAACACAAGAAGTATATGCACATAAACACACACACACATGACACACTCACACACACGCACACACGAGAACACACGAGAACGAATACAGGATGGTAAAAATATGTAGCAATAAACACGCCCCCAATTAAAGCAAATCGATATAACACCAAGTCGTAAAACGTACCACCCTGGCAGAGATGCCACATCACACTATCGGTCAACGCAGCCATAGGGTCAACGCGTACTTACATAAACCATTAATTAAAACAGACAGATATCATCAGATCGTAAAACGGCGCAAACTATCAATCACACATCTACATACCATAAACACACACACATACATGTTCAAAGACACTTACAGGTACACGCACACACACACTAGCTACAAGATGAAATTTTGATCACGGAATATAATTGAATAATAAATAGTTAATACCAAACACCTTATTTACTTTCCTTTATTTTACCAAACGCATTGTGATAGCCTTCAAGACTTAACCATATATATATATATATATATATATATATATATATATACATAGAGAGAGAGAGAGAGAGAGAGAGAGAGAGAGAGAGAGTGAATCTATACATATCTACTAGCAGTATAGCCCGGCGTTGCTCGGGTGTAATGAAAGCTATAAAACTAATCCATGGTCCTGGAGCTCAGACTCTTTGGCAAGAAAGACTAAAAAGCAATAGTTGTTTCCAGTTAAAGCGAAACCGCAGACTGAAAGAAAAATGAATGGTTGTAAGTCAAATTTTGATTTCCTGGTATCGATATCAAATAAGTTTTTTCTTCGTAAACTGAATTGCGAAGGCTAAATAAGTCCTCTGAGTAAATGCTATCATGGCTGAGACCAAGAACTACAATTATACCTACTTAGAGGCAAATCCGAAGCAAAAACTAAAATAAAAGGGCTGAAAAAATACAGACATACAGGCAGATAAACAGACACACACATCTTTCCTTTAATATACATATATGATCGATTTTCTGCACTATTGTAAGAACTGCAACCTTGAAACTTCTGAATATCGTTTTCTATGTCTTTGTCTATGAGTGTATTAAATTTGATTAAAATCGGACCACTCCTTCTATAACCCGAATTTTTTGATTATCGATTTTCGATATTTATCGGGGGTACCTCGACACAAAACCTAGCTAAGAACACATGCAGACGCTTATAGTACAACTGTGTAAATTTTCAAGAAAATCGGTTCAGCCGTTTCGGAGTCTATAGGTAACGGACACACACACACAGACACACACACAGACACACACACACACAGATAAATTTCCATTTATAAATAAGTTTAGATATATATATTTCCTTCCTCACACACAGATGTTAGGATTTTGTTTTCTTATGTAAATGTAACTTACTGAATAGTAAGTACATCCATATATATGTTGCCGCTATTTTAGACAACTTATCGATATATATTTTTTGACGTCATGTGGGCACCTCGAGGTGGTGTAATCATGTCGATATAAATATTTTGCCGCCATTTTTGACGGAACGCATCCACTGGTCATAAAGATAAATAACTAGCCGTTTCTGAACTAAATACTGAAATTTGGGTTTACGTTGGTATAGAATGTATTCTGGTGCTTTTCGGTAAAATCTTAGCCCAAACCTGTGCATGTTTCACGCCTATAGTTAACACAAAAATATGAGTATATAAAATTCATTTTTTTTTTCTGTATTTTTGCTGGACAGTATCTATAATAACAACGCTGCTTTATTCTTCAAATAATTAATATTGGTATATAAGAATTAGTTATTTTAAATCTTTACATTTACTGGGTGTTTACCTGTAAATCTTTGCTAATTACAATATTTACATCGTTCAGACTGTTCTCATTATTTTGATTATCATATTCACGACGTTTCCGCCATTGTGCACCCCAACCTTCGAAACTAATACTTTTTCTGCAGATAATAAGGATTTAGTGATAAAAGTCTTACTAATTAACCCATAGGTGGAAGGAGAAGAAGCGAATGCATACATTTCCTCTGCGTGTTTATGAAGATAAGGAAGGCAACTTGAATTGGAACTTGGCTCTCCGATGAACAATTCTGAGACATTATCCACTACACCACCGCCATATACATGCTTACGTCACTTGGCACGCCCAAGCGGACTCTCATCTAGGTATTTATCGGGCTCAATGTTGCTTAATTTGGGTGGTTATTCGTTAACAGGTTAATATAGCTCTTAAGCCAGTGATCTTAGTATTGATAGTAGTAGAACTACTTGTATTAGTAACTGCAAAAATAAGAACGATAGAAGCAAAAAATAATTGTGAGTAATGTAAGATACAACTAAAAAATGGCGCCTGAAGTGTCCATAGCGTCAACAATAAACTGAATACAAACAGACGTATTTTAGACGCTGAAGAGAAAAAATATTTAAAGCTCAAATCAGCCCAACGGTAGTTAAACGACTGTCATTTTTGCTAACTTTAAATCCTTTATCAAACGCTGATTTTTTTTAAAAAATTTTTTCATATTTGATTTGTGCTTTTCTTTTCTTTTTTTATATTGAATCAGCCAGAAGGGTTTTGTCGATATTTATAATGTCTGGTATTCAACTTTTCTACTTTCCATATAATGTTATCGATGTTATTGGTTGAGGGATTTTTGTTTTGTTTTTTTCTGTTTTTGTTTTTGTTTTTTAAAACACGATTCAAAGAAAACAACTCTATTTGTCTTACTTTTAAACATGAAAATGCACTCTGTAAAAACAGTGGTATTTCAAAGAATCCTCAGATTTCCATGTCTTTTCTTCTATTTTAAGAAAGCGGCTGCCGGTTTGAAATAAAAGCTTGTGATCTATAAGAGAAGTTCTAAAAATGAACGGCCCGAGTTTTTAGTTTTAATCTTCAATTGAAAACGGCCGGAACGTTTCTACTTATGCTGAAGCGGGAACTCTCCATGGGTGAACGTGCTCAGCAGTGTTTGACCGTGTACTAGGATTGGTAAAAATATCGTAGCTATCAAAAAGATGAGGTATAATCCATCCTTCTATGTAACGTGTCGCTTTATGACGTTGACGATCATCCATAATTTTCTGTGCTTGTCAGTTAGTAAACTTTGAATATTTGCCATCTCTCTTAATTCAGCACAAAAACAACACAAGCTTATTGGATAGGTTATGCACTGTTTTCTCTGTCACTCTGGCTTCATGATAGCCTGTGTTATAATTTCTACACTCTTTTTTTTTTTTATTCAGTCAGTCAGTTAAGCTCCATACGTGAAACACGCTTTGGGCGATCATGTCTCGAAAGAGACATGACTGACTGGGCAGAAGATTATCCCGCAGTAGGTTGCCATTGCTTTCTGCGGTAGACTGGTTGCCAGCCAAGGCTATAGAACCCAATCTGTCCTGGTAACCCATAACTGGAAGGAAGAGACGGGTTAATACCGTTCCCAAGGGTATTTGCGCGTAAGTGAATGCAATGAATTCAACTGAAATTCGAACTCGGTTCCCCTATTTCTCGTTCCGAGCCGATAGCCAATGCACCACAACGCACATTTTTCTCATTATGTACCCTAAAGATTTCAAGTCAATTTCTGATTTTAGATATAAGCGACTTTTTGTTTCCTTTTTCTCTAAAAGTTCCTCGTTGCTCACATGTACAGTCCATAGTTTTCTCAGCATCCTTCTGTAGAAACACATTTGTTTCCTCTGGTCTCTTCAACTGTGATGAGATTGTCTAGCATTTGTTGCCATATAGGGTTAATTATGTACGTGTAAAATATCCAAAAACATAGAGTACGGCTTGTGTCAAATGAGATAATTTTATGAATTTTTTAAATAGTTTTACATATTTTCTTAAAACTAATAATTTTCGAAAAAGATAACGATACTGAGGCCTTTTCAGCGGTGACAACAATGATATTACCAGCGGCGCGTGTTAGCTAAAAAAGAACGTACACCCTATTGACCATTTTGTTTCTCTACAGTTGTAATACACTGCCTTTTTATCTGTTCCCTTTAGTACGGCAAAAAGCTCACAAAGAAAACAATAAAATTACAACACCTTTTCGTCTCAGTGTTCTCGACAGGCTCCAAAGGATAATCTATAATGTAATTGGTCCCGACCTGGCAGCTTGACTCTAGCCACTTTCTGGCCGGCGGAATGTGGCTTCCTTCTGTCTCTTCTATAAATATTTTCATGGCTTCTGCTCCGACGAACTTAGGTCACTGTTGCCCCGCCACAAGAATTTTCTCGTGCAAACAGACTAGCAACAAGTTCTAACAGTTTTACCTTTACATCAACCAAATGCAGACTAAAATTCAACCCCATCAGCTTCTTTTCTCGTACTTCCAGCCTGTGGAACGCCATTCCATATACTTGCTTTTCTGACTGCTACAACCTGAAGGGATTTACATGCAATGTCAATTCCTATCTCTTATCCACTTGAGTTCAATTTTTCTAGATCACCCTGTGTATGTTGTTCTTTTCCTTCTCTCTATCTTCGCAACTGTCTTCACTCTTGCGTTCACATCCTTCTCTTGCCCTACTATGTTTAGTATTTATTGCAAAATGAAAACAGAATGGTTCTTTTGTTAATATTACTTTGGAAATTTTTTACAAGGCAAGGAAGCAAAGATGAACTAGTGAGAATGCCCCTAAATTTTCTTCATTCTTTCATTGATGAAATGAAAATCGAAAAGTCGAAAAAAGATTGAAGTCGAAATGCCAGATCAGGAACAATAACATTACAGTTCATTCTTTGAATGTTGTCAAGAATCTCTAGATATGTAGCAGGCACAACAGACAAGATATGACAGCGATACTCAATGCACTAAGGATTTATGGTTTAAATAACTATATACATAATATGTTTCCATTCTATTTCTACATCTGTTATGATACATATTTTAACAATACCAAAATTATCGTATTTTTTGTTTATTGATTTTAAATTGAAGAAGGAATAGAATAAAATTTATTATCGGTAGATTATTATTATTAGTAGTAGCAGTATTTTAAGATGAATAAAAATATATCCAAACTGATTATGGAGAAGTTACTGTTGAATCTTGGAGTGTGTCAAAACTGACTACACCTAGCTGTGCAATACTCTCCGTTCAAATTAACCAGTTTTATGAGAAGTGCTAAGCAACTCTCAACATGAATCGAAAGAGATTCCAAAATAAAATATTAATGTTTGCTTTTGTGGTTAGATTATTTTAAGTGGTTAAGGCTGAGCATATTGCAACATCTAAAACGTTGAAATCAACTGGTTTTGTTAGTCGCTTTGATGTGTAGTTTCTGTTTCTCTCGACTAAAAACTTAGATAACAAGTTTAAATGTTCATCGCTTTAAAGAAACTATCAGTCTATAAAAAATTGTTTTAAGATAATGTTGAATCTAAGAGATCATGAGACAAGTAAATTTTTTACTGCCAGTTGAAGAAATAAAGTTCATCTCCAATAATACGCATCTCATTTCTCTCCCAATCTTTTGAACAAGATTAGAGGGTTTTTTCGTGTTTTCTGTTTAGAATTGGATTTCCCGGTCTTTCTAAAGTATTTTCACTCTTTTTTACTCTTTTATGTCTTAGTGTCATTATCACCTTTATTGACGTGAATTGATTAAAACATTCAAGCAAATATAGTGCTATTCAGTTTGGTATTTGATGAAAGCTAAAGTATTTTCACTCTTTTTTACTCTTTTATGTCTTAGTGGCATTATCACCTTTATTGACGTGAATTAATTAAAACATTCAAGCAAATCTAGTGCTATTCAGTTTGGTATTTGATGAAAGGTAATGTGTTTTCACTCTTTTTTACACTTTTATGTCTTAGTGGCATTATCACCTTTATTGACGTGAATTGATTAAAAGATTCAAGCAAATATAGTGCTATTCAGTTTGGTATTTGATGTCAGCTAAAGTATTTTCACTCTTTTTACTCTTTTATGTCTGAGTGGCATTATCGCATTTATTGACGTGAAGTGATTAAAAGATTCAAGCAAATATAGTGCTATTCAGTTTGGTATTTGATGTCAGCTAAAGTATTTTCACTCTTTTTACACTTTTATGTCTTAGTGGCATTATCACCTTTATTGACGTGAATTAATTAAAAGATTCAAGCAAATATAGTGCTATTCAGTTTCGTATTTGATGAAAGCTAAAGTATTTTCACTCTTTTTTAAACTTTTATGTCTTAGTGGCATTATCACCTTTATTGACGTGAATTAATTAAAAGATTCAAGCAAATATAGTGCTATTCAGTTTGGTATTTGATGTCAGCTAAAGTATTTTCACTCTTTTTACTCTTTTAAGTCTTAGTGGCATTATCGCCTTTATTGACGTGAATTGGTTAAAAGATTCAAGCAAATATAGTGTTATTCAGTTTGGTATTAGATGAAAGGTAAAGTATTTTCACTCTTTTATGCTCTTTTATGTCTTAGTGGCATTATCACCTTTATTGACGAGAAGTGATTAAAAGATTCAAGCAAATATAGTGCTATTCAGTTTGGTATTTGATGAAAGCTAAAGTATTTTCACTCGGTTTTACTCTTTTAAGTCTTAGTGGCATTAGCACCTTTATTGACGTGAATTGGTTAAAAGATTCAAGCAAATATAGTGATATTCAGTTTGGTATTTGATGAAAGCTAAAGTATTTTCACTCTTTTATACTCTTTTACGTCTTAGTGGCATTATCACCTTTATTGACGTGAATTAATTAAAAGATTCAAGCAAATATAGTGCTATTCAGTTTGGTATTTGATGTCAGCTAAAGTATTTTCACTCTTTTTACTCTTTTATGTCTGAGTGGCATTATCGCCTTTATTGACGAGAATTGATTAAAAGATTCAAGCAAATATAGTGCTATTCAGTTTGGTATTTGATGAAAGCTAAAGTATTTTCACTCTTTTATATTCTTTTACGTCTTAGTGGCATTATCACCTTTATTGACGTGAATTAAGGAAAAGATTCAAGCAAATGTAGTGCTATTCAGTTTGGTATTTGATAACAGCTAAAGTATTTTCACTCTTTTTACTCTTTTATGTCTTAGTGGCATTTCGCCTTTATCAACGTGAATTGGTTAAAAGATTCAAGCAAATATAGTGCTATTCAGTTTGGTATTTGATGAAAGCTAAAGTATTTTCACTCTGTTTTACTCTTTTAAATCTTAGTGGCATTATCACCTTTATTGACGTGAATTGGTTAAAAGATTCAAGCAAATATAGTGCTATTCAGTTTGGTATTTGATGAAAGCTAAAGTATTTTCACTCGGTTTTACTCTTTTAAGTCTTAGTGGCATTAGCACCTTTATTGACGTGAATTGGTTAAAAGATTCAAGCAAATATAGTGATATTCAGTTTGGTATTTGATGAAAGCTAAAGTATTTTCACTCTTTTTTAAACTTTTATGTCTTAGTGGCATTATCACCTTTATTGACGTGAATTAATTAAAAGATTCAAGCAAATATAGTGCTATTCAGTTTGGTATTTGATGTCAGCTAAAGTATTTTCACTCTTTTTACTCTTTTAAGTTTTAGTGGCATTATCGCCTTTATTGACGTGAATTGGTTAAAAGATTCAAGCAAATATAGTGTTATTCAGTTTGGTATTAGATGAAAGGTAAAGTATTTTCACTCTTTTATGCTCTTTTATGTTTTAGTGGCATTATCACCTTTATTGACGAGAAGTGATTAAAAGATTCAAGCAAATATAGTGCTATTCAGTTTGGTATTTGATGAAAGCTAAAGTATTTTCACTCGGTTTTACTCTTTTAAGTCTTAGTGGCATTAGCACCTTTATTGACGTGAATTGGTTAAAAGATTCAAGCAAATATAGTGATATTCAGTTTGGTATTAGATGAAAGGTAAAGTATTTTCACTCTTTTATGCTCTTTTATGTCTTAGTGGCATTATCACCTTTATTGACGAGAAGTGATTAAAAGATTCAAGCAAATATAGTGCTATTCAGTTTGGTATTTGATGAAAGCTAAAGTATTTTCACTCGGTTTTACTCTTTTAAGTCTTAGTGGCATTAGCACCTTTATTGACGTGAATTGGTTAAAAGATTCAAGCAAATATAGTGATATTCAGTTTGGTATTTGATGAAAGCTAAAGTATTTTCACTCTTTTATACTCTTTTACGTCTTAGTGGCATTATCACCTTTATTGACGTGAATTAAGGAAAAGATTCAAGCAAATATAGTGCTATTCAGTTTGGTATTTGATAACAGCTAAAGTATTTTCACTCTTTTTACTCTTTTATGTCTTAGTGGCATTTCGCCTTTATTGACGAGAATTGATTAAAAGATTCAAGCAAATATAGTGCTATTCAGTTTGGTATTTGATGAAAGCTAAAGTATTTTCACTCTGTTTTACTCTTTTATGTCTTCGTGGCATTATCACCTTTATTGACGTGAATTGATTAAAAGATTCAAGCAAATATAGTGCTATTCAGTTTGGTATTTCATGAAAGCTAAAGTATTTTCACTCTTTTTTACTCTTTTATGTCTTAGTGGCATTATCACCTTTAACAACGTGAATTGGTTAAAAGATTCAAGCAAATATAGTGCTATTCAGTTTGATATTTGATGAAAGCTAAAGTATTTTCAATCTGTTTTACTCTTTTAAATCTTAGTGGCATTATCACCTTTATTGACGTGAATTGGTTAAAAGATTCAAGCAAATATAGTGCTATTCAGTTTGGTATTTGATGAAAGCTAAAGTATTTTCACTCGGTTTTACTCTTTTAAGTCTTAGTGGCATTAGCACCTTTATTGACTTGAATTGGTTAAAAGATTCAAGCAAATATAGTGATATTCAGTTTGGTATTTGATGAAAGCTAAAGTATTTTCACTCTTTTTTAAAATTTTATGTCTTAGTGGCATTATCACCTTTATTGACGTGAATTAATTAAAAGATTCAAGCAAATATAGTGCTATTCAGTTTGGTATTTGATGTCAGCTAAAGTATTTTCACTCTTTTTATTCTTTTAAGTTTTAGTGGCATTATCGCCTTTATTGACGTGAATTGGTTAAAAGATTCAAGCAAATATAGTGTTTTTCAGTTTGGTATTAGATGAAAGGTAAAGTATTTTCACTCTTTTATGCTCTTTTATGTTTTAGTGGCATTATCACCTTTATTGACGAGAAGTGATTAAAAGATTCAAGCAAATATAGTGCTATTCAGTTTGGTATTTGATGAAAGCTAAAGTATTTTCACTCGGTTTTACTCTTTTAAGTCTTAGTGGCATTAGCACCTTTATTGACGTGAATTGGTTAAAAGATTCAAGCAAATATAGTGATATTCAGTTTGGTATTTGATGAAAGCTAAAGTATTTTCACTCTTTTATACTCTTTTACGTCTTAGTGGCATTATCACCTTTATTGACGTGAATTAATTAAAAGATTCAAGCAAATATAGTGCTGTTCAGTTTGGTATTTGATGTCAGCTGAAGTATTTTCACTCTTTTTACTCTTTTAAGTCTGAGTGGCATTATCGCCTTTATTGACGAGAATTGATTAAAAGATTCAAGCAAATATAGTGCTATTCAGTTTGGTATTTGATGAAAGCTAAAGTATTTTCACTCGGTTTTACTCTTTTAAGTCTTAGTGGCATTAGCACCTTTATTGACGAGAAGTGATTAAAAGATTCAAGCAAATATAGTGCTATTCAGTTTGGTATTTGATGAAAGCTAAAGTATTTTCACTCGGTTTTACTCTTTTAAGTCTTAGTGGCATTAGCACCTTTATTGACGTGAATTGGTTAAAAGATTCAAGCAAATATAGTGATATTCAGTTTGGTATTTGATGAAAGCTAAAGTATTTTCACTCTTTTATACTCTTTTACGTCTTAGTGGCATTATCACCTTTATTGACGTGAATTAATTAAAAGATTCAAGCAAATATAGTGCTATTCAGTTTGGTATTTGATGAAAGCTAAAGTATTTTCACTCGGTTTTACTCTTTTAAGTCTTAGTGGCATTATCACCTTTATTGACGAGAAGTGATTAAAAGATTCAAGCAAATATAGTGCTATTCAGTTTGGTATTTGATGAAAGCTAAAGTATTTTCACTCGGTTTTACGCTTTTAAGTCTTAGTGGCATTAGCACCTTTATTGACGTGAATTGGTTAAAAGATTCAAGCAAATATAGTGATATTCAGTTTGGTATTTGATGAAAGCTAAAGTATTTTCACTC
>JBBBDQ010030187.1:0-32500 GCA_037127315.1 Ascarosepion bandense
TATATATATATATATATATATGCTCTCACATCCCGATTGAGCACTCTGGAGAAATGGTGGGATTTGAAAAAACAGTAACTACTCTAGCATCTACACATCGTTCATTCAGTAATCAATTAGAACTCTCTTATTTACTGGCGTGTGTTTACATGTATATCACACGCGAAAAGCCTGCCTCCTTCTACCGAGCGCCCATAGTTCAGAGGTAGAATCGCCGCCTGACGTCAATTCGGGCGAATTTCATGCTAAAAGCTATCGGATGTCTAACCGTACTGATGAGCTGTGGTAGAGCGAAACAGATTAATCTGCTTATATATATATATATATATATATATATATATATATATATATATAAGTGTGTGTTTACTTATATATATATATATATATATATATATATATATATGAAATCTTACATATTAATACGTATATATTTTAATGAAACAAACACAGTACAATAAGCATAGAGTTTTGAATGAGAAGATTTCTTGAAACCCGGAACTAGCCAGCTCTTCCTATCAGTCCTGTCTATTGTGTAATGGTGTTAGCTGAATTCTCAAGAAATGGAAGCGTCTTTAACGAGTCTGCGTGATTTTTTTTAGCCTCTTCTCTTCTGTTCCGGCGGCTAAGGATCAGATCGTTAAACACTGGAAAGAAATGAACTTTCGTAATAAAAATAATTAAAACTTTTGTTGCATTTGCTTTAAGTAAAAAGGAAACATATGAACATGCGAATGGATATCGAAAGAACTGAGACAGTCAGTCAGTTAAGTGCCATACGTGAGACACGCTTTGGTCGATCATGTCTCGAAAGAGACATGACTGACTAGGCAGAAGATTATCACGCAGTAGGTTACCATTACTTTTTGCGGTAGACTGGTTGCCGACCAAGGTTATAGAACCCAATCTGTCCTGTTATTTAACCCATAACTGGAAGGAATAGGCGGTTAATACCTTTTCCAAGGGTATTTGCGCGTAAGTGAATGCAATGAATTCGGCTGGAATTCGAACTCAGCTCCCCGATTTCTCGTTCCAAGCCGATATCCAATCAAGGGCACTCTTGTGAAATGTCAGTTAGCAAACGCATATATAGTGACCAGGCATCTGGCATCAAATATACATAGCTTACGCTTGACTGAGGCAGCAGTATAATTCTCAACAGACGCAAACTCATATACTTAGTCGCATATATATATATATATATATATATATATATATATATATATATTATATTAGTCATCCACATACAAGCCTGTTTCGCTGTATCACAGATCATCATTGTGGCTAGACGCATCCACTTGCTTCCGGGATACAAACTCGACCAATTTGGTGTCAGTCGGAGTTTCTACTCCCTAAGCCATCGAGGCATGGAATCAGAGAAGGGAAATTTTAACGTGTTGTATATAAGCAGTCTATACACCGAAAGAACTCAATTCATTTCTGAAGTGTCACGCATACAGCATAAGTGGAAATTGTTTTTAAAATTTTCTTCTCCAAAGAGCTCAATCGTAATGAGTATATATATATATATAAGGGCTTCCCGTGTGTTTACATGTATGACCTAACCTTCTCAACCTTCTGACTCTTTTGTTTAAAGGGCTATTGTTGTTGATTTTATATATACCACATTGTAAAAAAGTAGTTTAGTTTCTTATCCAGCATATATATATATATATATATATATATATATATATATATATATATATAGTGTATCGAGGCTGCAGATAATTTTCTAAACATATATTGTTAAATATACCAGACTTAGACATTCCAAATGCAAATCATTTTCACAACCAACATCCAACATTGTCTGATGACGAGATTCTATTTCGAAACATAGACATTTCCGAGTCGCAATGTACTTTTAATTCATAATTATATGGTTATATTACGCACTACAATATTTATTGTATTGAGCAATGTTTACAAAAAAAAAAATAAATGCTAGGAACTCAAAATTCGTAAGACGTTAGGTCATATTTACCTTTATATATATATATATATATATATATATATATATATTAAAAATTAACACAATAACATTTTCTTAATATGTATTTTAAAATTAGAAAGAACGGGGGTGTTGCAGTTTTTTAACATGACATGCTCTCTCTCTTGGCCTTTCATCAGAAAGAAATGATTTTAAAATTTAAACTAGAAGCGTCTGCCGCGAGAAGCGTTCGTCGCGAGAAGCGTCCGTCGCGTGATGTAGAAATATATATATATATACACTATATATATACTGTATATACAGTATATTTATGCAGTATATATATATATATATATATATATAGTGTATATATATATATAGTATACTATATACACTATATATATATATATATACATAATGTATTGAGGCAGCAGATAATTATTTAAACATATATTGTAAAATATAACAGACAATGAATGTCTGTTATGCTTAATCATGAGCCGTTTTAAACATCTTATTTTAGCTGTAATTTCCGGGGAGAATAAAGAACAAAAGTTGTCCACTATATAGATATATTTTTGTTTTATTTACGCTGGTACATGATTTAAGCTTTCAGTTTACATGAGCAATCATCAGAGTTGTTATAAATATATTAGCACAAAATATTCATCATCAAAGATGATATTTTGTTATGTTGACATAAAGATTGCTATGTGAGGACAACGGTTGCGGAATAGCAGACGCAGGTTGTAAACTAGTGATGCGATTCTATGACGTCATACCACGTGATAAACCGAAATAGTAACAACAGAACCATATGTCTAGATGCAATGGAATGTGTTGTGATTAGTTTGAAATGTGATTTTATTAATTGTGGGTTGCTTTGATTTAATGCAGAGGGTCTGCAATATCTGAAGGTTGTTTTAGTGTTTGTATGTGTGAGTATTTTTGTGTTATCGACCAATATGTATCTAATATTAAGTACATGGCTATGTTTTTGTAAGAAATGTTGTTTAATAGAATTAATATAAGAAAATTGACAGGTATGTCTAAGGGAAAGCGTGATTGTAATCAAACTAATATATGTAGTGGGTTTGTAATCTCTGAACGGGCATGTAAATTGATACACTACAATATATATAATGAGCGCCGAAAATGTATACAGATTTCAGAAAAAGAAAATAAATCTTGTATAGATATTGTAATACTAAATTTATTCAGAAATCATGAGATCAGTACAAGTTACCTTTGAACTCTCTAATTACAAGATATGTTCCAAATGGTGACCTTTAGCTATCAGGTATTTATTAATACGGCGAAGTACTGTTGAGCAACGTTGGCCAAATGTTCAGTGGGATTTTCAGATTTATGTCTAAGGCGTGCTAATATAATAATATAATGCCATCTATCAAGAAAATATCGTACTACAGTAAGAAGTGTTATTGCAATTTGATAACATTTCACAAGACAAACTGTTCCTTTCCTGAAGTGTCTATATTATTTTTGCAGATTATATATATATATATATATATATATATATATATATATATATATATTTACACTACCGACTATAATTATTAGGCCAACCAAGTGTTTTAAAAATTATGTATTCCATACTAATTTTTAGTATTTAATGCCAAGTGAATAATTGTTAATAAAAACAGAATGGTTCTTTTGTTAATAACATGTGCATCAAATGAATTTACAAATATTTAATAATTACCTATATTGCAGTTTCATCAGTGAAAAAATGAAAAACATTTAGGGTGATCAGGACGAGTTCATTTTTGCTTCCTTGCCTTGTAAAATTTTGCATAGTAATAATAACGAAAGAAACATTCTATTTTCATTTGGCAATAAATACTAAACATAGTATGAAATACAGCATTTCTTTTAAAAAATGGGGTTGCCTAATAATTATGTCCGGTAGTATATATATATATATATATATAGATAGATAGATAGATAGATAGATAGATTTGTATATATAAATATATATGCAAATGAAAAAATGGGGTTGCCTAATAACTATAGCCGGTAGTATATATATATATGAATTTGGATATATAAATATATATCCAAATAAAAACATAGGGTTGCCTAATAATTATGGCCAGTATTATATATATATATATATATATATATGTATGTATAAATTTGGATATATATCCAAATAAAAAATTGGATTGTCTAATAATTATGGCCGGTAGTGTACATATATATAAATTTGAATATATAAATATATATCCAAATGAAAAAAATATGGGGTTGACTATTAATTATGGCCGGTAGTGTATATATATATATATATATATATAAATTTGGATATCTAAATATATATATCTAAATGAAGAAGAACAAAGAATAGAATTGCAACGTTCAAAACATTAATTAAACATCTCAATATAAAAATAGAGCAATTAATATTTATTATTAATTATTACATTAAAACATGTAAAAATAGTACAAAATTGTACATTTTGTTTTGACATCAAAAGAACAATGTCTTATCAGGTACAATTGGGAATCGTTGTTAACTACCTGATGAGACATTGTTCTTTCGATGTCGAAACAAAATGTACGGACGTTTAGCTCTACTGTGATGGGATATGATGCAGAAAAGCAGGGCTGTCTGCGGATGACTATATATATATATATATATATATATATATATATATATATATATAGTAGACTCCTTGATATTTGGTGAGGTAAATTTCAACGGAGACTAACTCCAAATAGAACTCAATCTTAAAATTTATTGTTAAATTTAACAGAGAATTACAATCAAGAAACAAAATTTGGATATTTTAACAAATACATAGGTAATATCATATTTCGCGGTTCTCACCGTTCATCAGATCAAATTCGTACAAAACGAATGATTCAAAGTCAAGTGAAATTTCAAGAAAGAACGAAAAGATAGACCTAGTCTTAAAAAGATAATTGTCTCTTTTTAAATTTGTCATTCGATATTTACGACGTGAAAGTTTATTGCAGATATTTTGAGTAATTTTTAAACTTCTAATGTCTCCGATGGATTTAATATAGAAAATGTTCGTACGTCATTTTTCGCCCACCTCAGATGATTGTGAACTTACAAGAAAAGTCACAATCGGAAATAGTCAGTCAGTCAACTAAGTGCCATACGTGAAACACGCTTGGGCGATCATGTCTCGTAAGAGACATGACTGATTGGGCAGAAGATTATCCCGCAGTAGGTTGCCATTGCTTTCTGCGGTATAATGGTTGCCAGCCCAAGCTATAGAACCCAATCTGTCCTGTTATTTAAACCATAACTGGAAGGAAGAGACAGATTTCCCAAGGGTATTTGCGCGTAAGTGAATGCAATGAAGTCAACTGGAATTTGAACTCGGCTCCCCGATTTCGCATTCCGAGCCTATATCCACTGCACCACAAACGAATCTGAAAAATTATTTATTTAGTTTTATACTCTGTATTTCGTATCTTTTTTACGTTTTACAGTAAACTCTATAATTTTACGAATTTGGCGCTTTTTTCATTCGCATCCTAAGAAATTTGGCGTATAGCAGATCAATTTATGTCTTCGGCCACCATGACTTTCTACACCTGTTTTTTTTTCTGGTTTAAGGAAAGTTTTTCATCTTACCGTCGTTCGCAGTTTTTTCTTTTGCATATACTCCTTAGGGAGTTTATTTGATATTTGTTTCGATCCCCTTTGCTTTCAGTGTGCCATTTTGATATTTTTCAAGGCATCTATGGGGTCGATAATAGGACGCTTATGTCGCTTGGCGGAAGTAGAATTGTCAAGACTTGGATCCGGTGTTTTCCTGCCCAGGCCATGGAGAACCAATCGAAATTCAACCAGTCAACAGGCGCAGAAAAGGAAATCGCTGACCTCTTCCTAGTTTCGGCATGTTGTGAAGTTATAATTAAACTTTTTTATGGCATAGTCCAAACAATTTGGTAATTTGTCTCTCTTTGAAATTTCGAAAGGTTTAAAATGAACATCACAATGCAGCAACCACTTTTGTCGTTAAGTACTTAATAAATCCTGATTTTTTTCTGATTTGATCTTTTTTCCCTATAAAGTTTGCTAAAACTTCTACATTGCTCATATATTAGGTCCATGATATCCTGAACACCCTTCAGTAGAGAACCATATCGCTGAGGTTTGACATCTCATTTTGATGAAACTATCTATCATTCACTGCTATGAAGGAGGGTAGATATTATATAGTTTAGACTTAGTTTCTTTATTTCTAACGAAATTTCCCCATGTTTTAATAATTTGTTTCTACTATGAAATGCGCGTTCTCGCCATTTCAATGCGCCTTTGAATATCTTTGTTACATCTTTTGTCGTTCGTTACAATGACCGTATCTGACTACTGGGCACGGGTCCTGGCCGATCAGTGCAATCATAGTGAAAATCCGGGCAAGGAAAAATGTCTTCATCAGAAATCAAACTAAACAATTCCCGAAGAAATAAAGCAAACAAGCAAGCAAGCAAGCAAGCAAGAAAGAAAGAAAGAAAGAACGAAAAACGAAGAAAACATCTGAATGAATGCAGTAAAAATCTGTTTGTTAATTTATTAATTTTGGGAGAAAAGACTGGTTATACTCAGAAAGTCCGAACCCGATTATATAGTTTAGACTTATTTTCTTTATTTCTAACGAAATTTCCCCATGTTTTAATAATTTGTTTCTACTATGAAATGCGTGTTTTCACCTTTTCAACACGCCTTTGAATCCCTTTGTTACATCTCATATCGTTCGTTACAACGCTATCCAAATAATTACATTTCAGTAGCTGTTCGATTATAATGTCTCCATTTCGTAGCCGACGGCTTGCGTTATTCTTTTTGACGGTGGCCATATTTCTGGCTTCTTATAATTAATAATTTTTTTTCCTTTCGCTATCCATTTTTAAGAGTTCTTGCAATTTTCTATCTCGTTTTGCCATCATCATGGTGCCTTCTGAGTACATTAGGTTATTTTAATATTTCATATAAAAATGGCCAGACTGACTCGATAGTTAGAAACATTAAAGTTGTAAGACTTTACTTTGAAGAGAATGGAAACAAAAATGAAACTCATGCAAGGGAGAGTTGAAATTTCCAGTGCACGTAATGAGGAAGGTGGGATTGGAAAATCCGATACTCACAGGACACATGGAAGGAAAGTGAGAGAGAGAAAGTCAGTCCGTAAGGTACTTGATGAACTTGGGCAAATGGATGGTGAAGCAGGATCTGAGATAATTTTTTTAAAAAAGCATATTAAAAGCTACAAGTTACACGAAAATGTGGAGGGATATGATCGTCTACGACCTGAAGGGCCATGTCACATAAAAGAAGATTAATTATAAACATGTCACTGTGATAATACTTTTAATATTACAACATTTAAATTCATTTAAAAAGAAAATTATCATCAGTTTGCATAGGTTTGATAAACTGAATAGGAAATTATTTTTGTTCTTTTTGGAATAATTCTTGGTGAAAAGAATGCTGATGGTATTAAGTTACCTCCTCGAAATTTTAAGTGTAAGATAATGTTCCATTAAAATGGTTAAAATATTAAAAGTAAAAATCAATAAAAAATCTTCTCACCTGCTTTGACCACATTCCGGTTAATCGTGAGAGGAAACGAAATTATGAAAAGAATTTCAGATTCGGTGATCGTCAAAACGACAAGCCGACTAGAGAGAACATTGAATTCATTAAAAAAAATACCACTAAAAATTTATAGCCCAATTTGTGTCGTTAAGTTGGAAGCTATAAGAAAAAAAAGTTAATACCAGACAAAATAATACATTTCATCAATAAGATCGTTTCAAAAGAAATAATAGAATAATTCTAAAGGAATTTTTTTTCCAAAATTTCAAAGAAAAAAGTTTTCTTCGATTATTGTTGCGTTATCATTGAAAAAAAAAATGAAACACTATTCAGAGTTGAACTTAGTCAAAACCTTAAGCTGGTGTGAGAGAAATATGAATTTATTTTTAAAAATCTGCTAACAAATTCGTAGGAAGTTGTTGAGAGCCATGATCACCAGCGCCCTGAATGGAAACAGGACAAATAACAACCACACTAAATGGAATTAATGCGTTATTATTCTCCAAACTTTAAAAAATTAGGGTTGATCTGATTTAGCTTGGAAGAATTGAAAATCTAACAGATCAAAAACTGTTTTTGGCCCCAAATTAGATTTTTTTTCGGTACCTCATACAGAAAGATCACGAAATAACCTGATTGACCTTTGCATCTGGGTAATGAGTTCGATCCTCATTTGGTAATCAATACTTTTAAACTGTTGGCAAACTAATTCATAAATTAGTAATCAGTAAATGAAAGAAAAGAATTTTATTAGGAAGGTATGTAATAGCTGACTGATTGATTGGTTCGCGTTTTACTACTTATCAACCCTTTGCAAATTATTTAACCCTCTAGGGCCATTCGTATCATATTTGATACAGTATGAAAACAAGCCTTGAAAGAAATATTTTCCTGAAAATTTTTTTAAGAGAAATATTTTATAAATTTCAAATGAAAGCAGTACTGACTGCTCAGTCAATGAATACCAATGTTTCCTTAGAGGGAAATACCAAATGTTTCCTTATAGGGAAATACTGTATCAAATATGATACGAATGGCCCTAGAGGGTTAAAGAACTTTTTGTGTCTAGTTGGGGAGATAATAACAACTTAGTAATACGTGTTTTAATACTTAAACCTCAGGTGGGGAGAGAAGATTAATACCTTTCAAGTCTATTTGTCTGGAATTGAATATAACAAATTTGCAGCTCGGTTCTTCGATTAAAACTCTCGAGATATTATCCATTTCAGCCCCTTCACATGGAAGCGTACAAACGGTCACTGATTTAGATACTGACTATACTCGACATTGCTTAACGTTGCTGGTCGTGATTCAACGTCATGGGATCGTTTTATTGTTTACATTCAGTTTAATGACTTCATCTTTCTTGTGTTATTAAATTAACTTTATTTTAACTCATGCCAACTATCCTTCTCCAGGTGTCTGACGATCAATGTCGTCTTCAGTGCTGATTTTCTAAGCGTCGCTTAAGTGTGTCACAAGGCAGAAAGTATAGGGGTACCCTGTGAAGATTGAACTCACTACTCAGTTGCAGCCTTTGAGATTTGAAAAAGAATTCACTTAACCGGGGGTAAGAGAGCGAGGGAACATTTACTCGCCCCAAAATCATTTTACTCGACCGACTCCAATTTCTTAATAGTCGCCTAACGTAAACATAGCGTGAATCGCTGATGGAAAACAAAAAATGAAATTTTAATTAAAATTTGAAAGATGTTAGAAAGGATGTTAAAACATTTTAAAAATGATAACAACAAAATTTGACCTTTCCTTTTAATAATAGCATAAAGATTTTGATGATAAAACTTTGTTTTTATTAAGTTTGAGCCCTTTTAACATCATTATATGCTGTTTATTTTTGGTTGTTTTTTTTTTTTTGGCACTTGAAAGGAGGTACCTAAATTTGTAGTTTCTTTCTTCTGTTTGACTGAAACCTCCATCTCATAGATGATAAAAAATAACAAATCTGATTTTCTCAACATTTTTATAATTTGTTTTTCAGTTCGTGGTTGAAAAAAGTATGCGTATTATTTTTTCTTTCTTTCAAATGTTCGTTTTTACTTTACCTAAGCAGATATAGGAAAATAATAATATTCTAAACATCTACGAGCGTCTTTAATCTGGGAGACAGAGACATTTTGGCTCCACTCTAGAGGCGTTAATTAAAGAAATGTTTACACTGACCGGGACGATAAAAGCGACACCAAATAGTTAAATAATGTCATTGTAGGTCATTCTAAGTAACTTTTGAATCTTCAATGGCATACTTTTGGGTTGTAAAATGAATCAGATTTCCTTTTTCTATATTTGAAGGGACACGTTTCATTGCGAGGTTTTTAATCGGCCGCGGGCGAGTAAAACAATAAACTTTAATCGCCCAATTAAGGTTTTAATCGACTGAGTCAATCGGGTGAGTGAAATTCCAAAGGCTGCTCAGTTGTAAGGGGTTCTAGCGAGACAAGCTTGCTAACCATTACACCACGTCAAGGCTCCCAAATGTCACCTTTAGTGAGTTTCAAACTAACAGTTTATTTAATATACAGTGGCAGTTTGTATATGTCCATGTCTAGATATTTTACATAACTCATTTCTGTTATTATTTAATACAGTATTTTCTGTTTAATTTTATAGTATTTTGTCTGCATTGAGTTTAATTCTGTACTAGTTTGTTCTAGGGATTGAAGTCAATTTCTTTCATTCCAAATAAGTACAACAAGTGCTTAAATCCATTACGCTATTTTCCGGAGGACATTCCTGAAGCGAAAACAATAATGGTTTTCCTTCGGGCCTTCTGCTGACATTGCGGTTAATGGCGGATCTGACTGTTTATGCACCGCCATTGCACCTTTCTCGACGATGTTGCATTGCTATTGCTTCTTATTGACGGCAAAATTGACGGCAAAATATTGAAGAGCATTATTAGCTGTTTTCTCACAGGTTAGCCTTCCCCACAGAGCGTGAAAGAAGTGATATATATATATATATATATATATAAACAATGGTCTTTATGACAATACACGTTTGATACTTTTCTTCAAAACTTACCTATATACGACTAAAGAGAATGAGAATATTATTACTTAGTATGCATGAGCGACACAGTTCAAGATCAATCTCTGCGAAGGGTACTTTATCCCTAATGAAATACTAACATTCCAGATTACTTCTTATTGACGGCAAAATATTGAAGAGGATTATTAGCTGTTTTCTCACAGGTTAGCCTTCCCCACAGAGCGTGAAAGAAGTGATATATATATATATATATATATATATATATATATATATATATATAAACAATGGTCTTTATGACAATACTCGTTTGATACTTTCCTTCAAAACTTACCTATATACGACTAAAGAGAATGAGAATATTATTACTTAGTATGCATGAGCGACACAGTTCAAGATCAATCTCTGCGAAGGGTACTTTATCCCTAATGAAATACTAACATTCCAGGTTACTTCTTATTGACGGCAAAATATTGAAGAGGATTATTAGCTGTTTTCTCACAGGTTAGCCTTCCCCACAGAGCGTGAAAGAAGTGATATATATATATATATATATATATATATATATATATATATATATATATATATATAAACAATGGTCTTTATGACAATACTCGTTTGATACTTTCCTTCAAAACTTACCTATATACGACTAAAGTGAATGAGAATATTATTACTTAGTATGCATGAGCGACACAGTTCAAGATCAATCTCTGCGAAGGGTACTTTATCCCTAATGAAATACTAACATTCCAGGTTCGTTTTTGATCAAAGATCCTATTGATAGTGATAATATATATATAGTCATCCGCAGATAGATCTGTCTAGCTTTATCACAGCTCATAACTGCAGTTAGACATTCAATTGAAACCCGACCGAATTGACATCAGTCGGCGATTCTACCTCTGAGCTATGAACGTTCGGTAAAAGAAAGCAGACTTTTAGCATGTTACATACCATGTAAACACATGCCTTGTAGCTATGAGTGTTATAATTAATTACTGGATGAACGATATATATATATATATATACATATGTGTGTGTGTGTCTCTCACTGTGTGTGTGTGCATTAATGATATTTTATGTATTAATGATTAGATTCAAACTAGTGAACATCTGCCCTCAAAAAGGTCGGCAAACTTATTGAGAGTATTATTAGCTGTCTCCTCACAGTATGACAAGAGGGAATTAGAGCTATAATTAATTCGGTCGGGTTTCAATTCTGGATAGAAGTATTCGGGTGTCTAAATGTATTGATGAGCTGTGATACAGCGAAACCGATCTGACTACGGATATATATATATATATATATATATATATATATATATTAATGCAGGTTTCATTGAATAATATAGACAAGTTTTGTCTATTAATTTTGTGTAGGATCCGTTCATACCGTCTGATATACTTGATGGTGATGTCGTTAAAAGACAACAAAAAATCACAGTATTTGTTGAATTTTTTATCAGGTCTAAGCTTTCGGCTCACATAAGCCATTATCAAAGAGTAAATAATAACACACAGTAAACATAGAACATTTAAGCTATGTTACTGTGTGTTATTATTTACTCTTTGATAATGGCTTATGTGAGCCGAAAGCTTAGACCTGATAAAAAATTCAACAAATACTGTGATTTTTTGTTGTCTTTTAACGACATCACCATCAAGTATATCAGACGGTATGAACGGATCCTACACAAAATTAATAGACAAAACTTGTCTATATTATTCAATGAAACCTGCATTAATGAAAAAATGCTGCCAAAATACACACAATATATATATATATATATATATCATAAGGGTTTATAATAAAAAAGTAGTTTACTGCAATACAAAAGCTGTTTATTTATTTGTATCTCATCAGGAAGGGAAATATTCCTTTCTGCTAGGAATCATTATATACATAAATTTAAAAAGTACAGAATTGTTACCATATCCAATCAATTAAGGGGGTTGAGAATTAAGATGTCAAGCAAACCCAGGCACTTTGGTGTCAGTTATGAAACATTTGGATGTATATATATTTATCTTAGCATGTCTGCAATGGTGTTGCATGTATTCGTGAAACAGTTAAAGGATTTTCGAAAAGTTGTTATCAATTAAAGTGATTGATAAGTTATGAAAACGAAAAAGGGTTAAAATATAATGTACATTAAACCTATGTAGTAGATCTAGTAGGTGATATATTAGTCAACAGAATCAAATTAATTATCACTTTATTGGTTTGTGTCACCCTGGGGAATTTTATTACACTATCCAGTGACATTTCAATTTCATTTTCTACTTTATGCCTGGCGCTTTATTTTCGAGAAAGGCATTAATCCGTCTCTCCCCTCAAACTATGGGTTAAATAACAGGGCAGATTTGGTTCTATAGTCTAGGTTGGCAACGAATCTATTGCAGAAAATAATGGACTCCTACTGCGGGATAATCTCCTGCCCAGTCTTTCGAGACATGTTTATCTAAGTGTATGTCACGTATGGCATTTAACCGACTGACTGAATGAACAAAAAACTCCATACACAATAAGATGTGGAAAAAAACCAAAGTTTTCTTTAAAAAATGTTTCCAGAATCTTGATAAAAATGCGTCATCAATTTGTGAAGACAGATCTGTTTCGCTGTATCACAGATCATTAGTACGGTTAGACATCCGATTGCTACTAGCCAGGATTGAAACCCGACGGAATTGACATCACTCGGCGATTCTCACTCTGAGATATGGGCGCTCGGTAGAGGAAGGCGGAATTTAGCGTGTTCTATATAAGGAATAAACTATGTCCTGACGGGCGACACCATGGTGTCGTCAGGAAACTTGAAAGTCGGTATAAACCTGCTCACTTTTGTAACAAACTTCTCATCATTATATATATATATATATATATATATATATATATATATGTGTGTGTGTGTGTGTGTGTGTTTAACATATATATATATATATATATATATATATATATATATACTAGCAGTATAGCCCGGCGTTGCTCGAGTGTAATGAAAGCTTTAAAGAGATCAGACGCAGCTTAAAGAATATTTGTGTGAAGTTGGTGAGTATCGGATAAAAATTGTGGATTTGTATAAAGGACATACAGACAGATAAACAGACACACACACAAACATCTTGCCTTTTATATATATATATATATATATATATTATCGATTTTCTGCACTATTGAGGGAACTGCAACTTTGAAATTACTGAATATCGTTTCTTATGTCTTTCTCTATGAGTGTATGTAATTTTATTAAAATCGGACCACTCCTTCTATAACCCGATTTATTCGATTATCGATTTTCGATATTTATAGGGGGTACCTTGACAAAAAACTGGGAACACTCGCAGATGCTTATAGTACAACTGCGTAAATCTTCAAGAAAATCGGTTCAGCCGTTTCGGAATCTATAGGTAATGGACACACACACATACACACAGACAAAGTTCCATTTATAAATAAGTTTATATATATATATATATATATATATATATATATATAATCAGGAATTCTGGTGTTCGATTTTACATCATAATCTTTGACATATAGATTTCAATTTGATACAAGATAAGTATTAATATATTCTTACCGTCAATTTTTTTCTTATTTATTCCTATCTATTTTTACTTTTCTTTAAGATTTATAGTCATTCATTTCAAATTGCTTTTATGAATCAATCTTACGTTCGGCGAAAAAGGAAGCTAAATTTGAATGGGAGGAATCGAGCACAGATAATGTCAGACTATTTCTTGGTTACTCTCCCAACAAACGATCAATTAGATTATTGAAATGTGGATGCTTGAGGAGAAAACATAAAAAAGATAGCCGTTATAATAGCAGTAATTCTAACGGAGAAAAAAATATTAGTAATAATGTTCTCAAAAAATAAATACCAACAACAGTTATAATAACTACTTGGTCCCGTAGACGATGCTGACAATTATGACCATCCATTATATAATGCCTGTGCTTGTCTCTTCATCTTTGCCTGTGTTATCTCATACTCTACCTTATCCCTACTAAAACTCATTGCTGCCCACGTTTGTATCTAGATATTATAAATATATATTTTGGTTACATATTCGAAAGAATAAAATTATGACGACAGAACTGTTTGCCTACTAGATCCTCACGTATATTTTTATTTTACGTTGCCGACGAAAACACCTTCGTTTTACACGCTTTTGCGGTAAAAAGACTATCGATTTAGACGAGGCCAGTAAGTAGGAAGATTTGTTTCACTCCTGGTTAGAATGTTATCCTTTGGGTTTTGTGGAAAATTAATTCATTTTCTACATTTCCAACCTGATCTGACATTCAATCTTTCACTCATTTTCTCTTGCTATTATACAAACAAATTTTTCTTTTTCTGCTTTAAACCCCCATCCTATCACTCTTTCTCTCACTCTCTCACTCTCTCTTTCTCTCTCTCTGTATATATATTTTTTCCCAATCTCACCTTTACTTATGGAAATTATGGGTTAAATAACAGGACAGATTGGGTTCTATAGCCTTGGCAGGCAACCAGTCTACCGCAGAAAGCAGTGGCAACCTACTGTGGGATAATCTTCTGCCCATTCAGTCATATCTCTTTCGAGACATGATCGCCTAAGCGTGTTTCACGTATGGCATTTAACTGACTGACTGACTTTGCGCTACACATGAAGGAATTCTAAAAGAGACTAACACACGAAATAAACAGTTTTCAAAGAAAACGGTCAAATTCCCTTCATTTTAATATCTCGTAACTTTGCACTACAGAGGAAGAAATTCTAAAAACTAAAATATTCGGTTAATCCTTTGAAATGATTTGTGAGCGTCTTTGTGGTTGGCAACACTGTTTGTTCATAGATACCTAAATTTAGAATAAAGCTCATTTCGTCTTTTTGATTTGATAAAGTCCATCACAAGACGAAAGGCGTAGGCGATTTAAAATAGTATTCCTCTTGTCTTTATTTTATTTAACCATATATATATATATATATATATATATATATATATGTGTGTGTGTGTGTGTGTGTGTGTGTGTGTTTTCCCTACCTGTCTTTCAATTCCTTTCAATCTTTCGCTTATTGCTTATTTTCTCTTGGTATTATTTTAACAAGTTGCTTCTTTCTCTGCTTTAAAGCCCCATCCTCTCTTTCTGTCTGTCTGTCTGTCTGTCTCTCTCTTTATATATATATATATATATATATATATATATATATATATATTATCGAGCATGAAGATCGAAACGATGTTAAAAGTTTAAATGTGAAATAACTTTTTTATTTTAAAGCTTCTTAGAACATTTTATCAAGGAAAAATAAAGACATAAAGGTAAATTATATAATTCCAAAATAAAAAATCTCAATAAACATATTTGTATAAAGTTATAAGAATAATTATATAACATTCGCAAAAAGTAGATGATCCAAAACATCATAACGATTAACATAATCATACTATTGTAACGGATACATCATATCCAAATGACAATATCGTTCATAATGCATTAGTACTTGATGCGAAAAACCTTTACTTTCAATAACAGCTTGACATATTTTGCTACATGAGTGAATTAATGTCTTGCATTCATTAACGGATATTTTCTTCCATTCTCCTTTCAAATTAGTCCATAGTTCCTCGACGTTTGTTGGATTCTTTTCTTTACTTCTTTCATTTAGTAACTTCCAAATATTCTCAAGAGGATTCGTGTCTGGGTTTTGAGCAGGCTTCTCCATAACAGTCAGATCCTCCTCAGAAAGAAATGTCTTAACAGACTTCGCTGTGTGACATGGTGCGTTACAGCTGGTTGAGTAATTGTAGTTCTCAAATTAGATACAACATGTTGCGTTAATTTTACGGTGTAGTCTAACAAGAGGTCCCGTACCACCTGTGGAAATCATGCCAAACACCATCGCACTTCCTCCTCCAAATTTAACGCTACGTTTAGTGCACTGAGGCAAATATCGTTCCTTAGGATTGCGTCGAACGAATCTTCTCCCGTCACACACTTTGACTCATCGCCGAAATGAACACAATCTCACTGTTCTTCTGTACATATGAGGTGTTCGGTGACAAATTTCGATTGGCTCTTTTGATTCCTTTTAGAAATGTAAGGCTTCGTAGAGGCTACTCGACCGTTTAGATTTATTTCATTAAGTCTTCGGGAAATAGTATGCCTTGATATTCTAATGCCAACGTTAGCATTATTTTTTGTTTATTCTATGTCAATCCATCTGTATTCCCTTGCAATAGTTTTCCCAAGCCTGTCTGGTGGTTTCTTGGCTTCACATAACCCAGCATCCTGAAGTTTTCTTAAAATACTCTGAATAATACATACAGATTTCCCCACAATCTTTGAAATATCTCCAATCGAGAGTTTATCTTCACTACGTAATTTGACTATCAGTTTTCTAAGTGTCAATGACGTCACAGAATTTTTTCGCCATGTTTACAATGCAAGAACCAGTAAAATGCCGGTGTAATTTAGTAAAATACCCGATGTGGATGTGCGTTGTGGTGCATTGGATATCGACTCGGAACGAGACATCGGGGAGCCGAGTTCGAATTCTAGCCGAATTCATTGCATTACTTACGCGCAAATACTCTTGGAAAGGTATTAATCCGTCTATTCCTTCCAGTTATGGGTTAATTAACAGGGCAGATTATGTTCTATAGCCTGGGTCGGCAACCAGTCTACCGCAGAAAGCAATGGGAACCTACTGCGGGATAATCTTCTGCCCAGTCAGTCACGTCTCCTTCGAGACATGATCGCCCAAGCGTATGGCACTTAACTGACTGACCCGATTTTATATTCTTACCCTAAAAATTTTTTAATAATGCAAAATAATTAAATTGTATGGATTTATTTAATCGTTCTGATGTTTTTGATCATTTTTTTTTCGAATGTTATATAATTATTCTTATAACTTCATCAAAATAAGTTTATTGAACTTTATATTTTGGAATTGTATAATTCACTTTTATTTCCTTTTTATTCTTTGATAAAATGTTCTTTGAAGTTTTATAATAAAAAGTTATTTCATATTTAGACTTTTTCTTAACATCCTTATTAGCCGAGTTCGAATTTCAGTTGAATTTCTTTCATTCACTTACGCACAACTACCTTTGGGAACGGTATTAATCCATCTCTTCGCTCTAGTTATGGGTTAAATAAAAGGACAGATTGGGTTCTATAGCCGTGGTTGGCAATCAGTCTACCGCAGAAAGTAATGGCAACCTATTTCGGGATAATCTTCTGCAAAGTGTATCACGTATGGCCCTTAACTGACTGATGCTTTCTCACAAATACTGTTATACATTGCAAAATATTAAGGGAGATTTAGAAAGAATTTTGTAGGTTGCTCAAATATTTATGACATGGAAATATTTACGGGCAAAGAAAAATCAGAGCGAAAAGTACATAAGGTTCTCTTACCTTCTGCCTCACACTCCTCACCGGGTTTTTCATCAGAAGTAGGTGTTTAGTTTATGACCTTTTCCCGTTTCGGTTTGAATTCCTGGTTCCTTATAAGTCAGATCAGATCAGAAATTAAGTATTGCTATCATATCAAACCTGTAGCTGCCCAATTGTTACTTTCTAGGTTTGAAATTGTTTAAATGAGTTTTCACGCGGATTGTAGGTGATTAACTACTTTTAATTATGGCCTTTTCCATAAATAAAACACCGAAAACGCTACTCTGTCGCTATTTTCATGGCAACTTATATTTTTATATTCTGTAAAAAATGGTTTAATTTCTATTTTTGTCTTCAGAAATTTAATTAAATCAACTTTTCAGTGTTAGCTGCTTGTTGTAAGTCAACCGGGATTCAGTCCATTTTTCAGTCTGTTTTTCTGTAATTTTTGGAAATTATTATTATTTATTTATTTATTTGTTTTGTCAGTTTGTATAAATTATCTGGTCGGGTGCCCCTGCTATTCTCCTCGGGCTTCTCGATAAGGTTCAGAGGAGGGTCTGTAATGTGATAGATAACGACTTGGCAGACCGCCTGCTGTCTCTCTCTCACCGGCGAGACGTGGCTTCCCTATGTCTCTTCTATAAATACTTTCACGGCTTCTGCTCCGATGAACTTAGATCACTGGTGCCCCCTAAATACGAATTTACACGAGATACTAGATTAGCAACTAGATCCCACCCTTTTACAGTGAAACCGCTAAAATGCAACCGCAACTTCTACTCCAACAGTTTCTTTCCTCGCACTTCCCGACTGTGGAATTCTCTTCCACACGATTGCTTCCCCGACGGCTACAATCTCCAGGAATTTAAATGTAAGGTCAATAGACACCTCCTAACACACTAACCTGCTCCCATTCTATCAAACACTCTTCCCATCTGCCCAACCCTCATCCTCGCTATCCTTACTCATCTGTCACCTTCCTCCTGACATTCCCTAAATCTACCCACTGCTTCTCTTTACCTTCCCCTATGTAGCCCCATGCGCAATAGTGGCAGTGAAATGCCTTGCTTGGGATGAGATGATTAAAAAAAAAAACTGTTATGATGATTTGAATTATTTCATTCTATTAATTCACACCTTAAAGTTACGACTTGCGATGACATATACACGGGAATTGAACCATCCACATTACCTTCGACTTCCAGTGGGAGGAAGAAATTTCCACTCATAGTTTCTTTCCAAGAACCGCTACTTCGTGTTATAAACTCCCGAGAGGATACTTTTGACCTATTAAACATCTGTAAGTATTTACCGTGAGTGTCTTTTGGGCCTTATAGTGGGTGAACATATAATACAAACCAAGTATATTTTTGCATTCATCATGTTGTTGAGTTGAACTGTAGTATGGTAAAAATAGGATTTAGTCATAGGGGGATTTGTTTAACTTGACGTTAAGGAATCAAATCACATTGAGTATGGAGAAATTGGAAGGAACAGAGGGGAAAAATCAGGGAAGCTCGGCAACCGGAAGTGCTCTTAATTCTTGTAACAGAATTTATCGTATGAATCATTAAGTTCAATAGAGATAGAGTTGTATTGCTAAACACAATTATATAACTATCAATAATGTTAGACATAGATACAAGTAAATAATTAAGCTAAAGAATACTTAGATTAAGAAAAGTGATTTGTTTCTAGAAATAATTAAGATTAAATTTACAAGAAACAATATAATTGGAGTAGATAGACTAAACTATCGCCCGGTTCACACTCCACCCACATCTATTGAACAGGTGAAGAGGCTCATCCCTTGTTTCCTGTTTAGGATGCGGTTTCCGGTTTTCTCTTTTCCAATCTTTTCACTCTTTTCCTTTATTATTTTATTTTTTTTTTCAATTGGAGTAGATAGACTAAACTATCGCCCGGTTCACACTCCACCCACATCTATTGAACAGGTGAAGAGGCTCATCCCTTGTTTCCTGTTTAGGATGCGGTTTTCGGCTTTCTCTTTTCCATTCTTTTTACCCTTACGTAGCCCCCTGCGCATCAGTGGCGTTACTGCCTTGCTCGGGGTGATATGATTAAAAAAAAAAAAAAAAAAAAAAAAATAACGCTAGTCCCTTTTTTCTAAGTTGATTTTTTTGTTGGAATTAGAAGAGAATATTTGAGTTACCTATCGTTCTCTCAGTAAACTTGGTTTCTAGCAGCCGGTTATTGACAGCATAGCTTGAAGCATTCCTCTATTTTTATTGCTTTTAATAATTTTCCTACAAGCAAGAGAATAAAGCCCCTGAGACACAAGAGATTACTGAGTGTGAAAGAATAAGAAATAAAAAACGTAATTAAGAAGCTAGTTTCTAAATAATAATAATCTAAACAATAACAAATACATCATACTACCAACTCCATTGCATCTAATATCCAAATCAATCTCATATAAAAAAACACACACACATAGTAACAACCACCTCGAAAACTATTATGGACATTATCAGATCTAAAAATAACCAAAATCAAAATGACGAAATAATGCAGGTGTATACGGAATAAATTGCCGGGATTGTTCGTCCATGTACATCGGAGAAACAAGTAGAAATCTAAAAGAAAAAAGAGACATCACTAACTATAATCTAACAAATGCATTAGTGATTCACAGAAATAAATTCAACCAAAATTTCGATTTTAAAAATGCCACACTAATAAAAAGAGTAAGCAAAGTTCTCGAGAGCGCCGCCATCCAGAACTACCAAAACATCAATTTCCGATCCGGTTCTTTCCCAATCTCACCTTTACTTATGGAAATTATACTAAAACAGACTAACATATATAATAAAAAGTTAAAAGAAAACTGTTGAATTCTTTTCATTTTAACATCTCGTGACTTTGTACTACACATGAAGGAATTCTAAAACTAAAATATTCTGTTAATCTTTTTAAAGGATTTGTTAGCGTTTTTATAGTTGCCAACACTGTTTGTTTATAGATACGTAATTTAGAATAAACTCATTTCGTCTTTTTGCCTTGATAAAATTCATCGCATGGGCGATTTAAATAGAGTTTTCCTCTTTTCTTTATTTCATTTATCCCACAATGTACTTAATCTATCATAACTGAGTATATTTTTACACACACACACACACACACACACACACACACACACACACACACACACACACACACACACACACACACATATATATATATATGTATTTATATATATATATTGTTTAATACTTAGTTTTTGGTCATAATAGGGTTAGGCCAGTACACATTTGTGTTAAAAAGTGTTCGATACAATTATATTGTAGAACTTTCAAATATTTTCCATTTTTAAACGAGTTATTTTGCTACCCAGGTTTCTACCATGAGTGGTGTCTTCAGGCAATTTTTAATAACTGATTTTACCTTTTACTGTTTTTCTTTTTAATAATGCTCTTGTAAGTGTGTTTTATTTGAACGTTCACGTGCCAGAGAATTTATGAACGCGCAATTTTTAAATTAAAAAAGGTTTATGACGTTTTCATTCATGTTTGTATGAACCTAAGAGGTATTTCTTAGTGTGGATGCATTTAGTCATAATTTCTGTTCTTTCATTTAACAGTTCGTCTTTATTTGGGAATATCATAATGTCTAATTTTTCTTCTTGGCACAGTCTACATATTTGTCCACCTTTGTAAGGCTTGGCTGTTTTTACAATGCTCCATGTTATGTCTTTTTCATATTTTGATTTGAATTTCCAGACGTGTTTATCCAATTTTATATTGTTTTATATATATATATATATATATATATATATATATACCCAAGTATAGGTTTGCTATGGATGAAATAACATTCTGATATCCCAAAAAAGCACTATTTCTAGAAAAGTGCTCAATGCAGAATAGAGCAAACAATGTTTATTTAAAATTTATAACATAAGTATGAAAAAATGTTATTAATTATATATATATATAATCCCACCTTTATAGTTTTCATAATGACGACTGACTGACAAGTTAACACGATTAAGTTTTTATTTAATCTTGCTTATGTTCGTATGTAAATGTTTTTTCTTTTTCGCATAAAGTATGTAATTTTTCGGGGTCATAAAATATGTAATCATTGTCCCAATATCCTGCATATCCGAGCGCTTTCGGCAGGTTGATTTAATCATTATCGAAGATGATTTTTATTTTTTGTCTTTAACTCAAAGTATGGATGTTTTATGTATATATCTAGATTTATAGAAAGTTTTTAATTTTTAAACGCTGACATCACATTATGGCCGTGTTCATAATTGATATTAATGCTTTTTCTTGTTCGTGTATCCATTGGTTTTAGTCGTTTTGCATGTGGATGATACTATTGTGTTTTTGACAAGTATACAGCGGACGGTCTTTGGTACGTTTATGTGTTGGTATTGTTATGTTTAAATGAATCTTAACTGGGCTATGATCAGCGAGATGTAACCTGAGTCTTTTAGATATGCATGTAGTAGAATCTCCAACTCATGAGTTTGGTTTGATCAAAGACAGTTCCTTAATGTGAATTCATAAATAATATTGATTCTCTGCAATTTACATCTTGCAGGTGTGTTGTTATTGTTAATTAGGTTAGCTGATATAATTTTTTTAGTAGATTGTTAATTTAATTTTCATGTTCTGATCGACTACATTGTTGTATGTATTGATAATGTTTCTCAAAGAGTCATCTTGCTTATAGTTAAATTGTATTTGGCTTTTACAGAAAATGTTGTTGTTTTTATCTGTATTATTAGTATTAGTTACTTAGAAAGAAATATCCTGATCTAGTGATCGATAAAGTAGTTCAGCAAACCGTTGTTAACTCGCGTCTGTTTTATATAATTTAGTTCTTTGAGGAAAAGGGAACAAAAAATAATAAAAGAGAAATGCGTCCTCGGCCATTATTTTTTCGGGTCATTTATTCTTAATGACCGAGAAGTAAATATATGAATATCAAGCGGGAAGAATCAGGAAAAGAAAAATGAGGCTGATAGGAAACGAGAGGGCATTAAAGATAAAAAACAAAACCGGCTTATCTCCCATTGGTCGAGATAAAGTCACGTGGGCACATGACAACCACTTGTGACGCCACTCCTGATAGTAACCTTTGTTGTTTTTGTATCCCTTACCAATTTTTTTTTTCTGTTATCCTTCATAATAATTCTGTCAACCATTTTCAGAAGCTCGTTAAGTAGGCTTTTTGCTGATTTTCTCTGACCAGTTACCTTCAATTCGCGTTGTGAGCCTTCTATTCTCTAACTCCTCTTTTCTTCATTCAGTGTCCTAGAAATATCAACTGTCTTTTTCTGATTGTAAGTTTTCTTTTGATTCTATTTTCCTTAAAATATCATGGTGACTCGCATGTTCATCGAGAGGTAAGTTTCAACATCATTCTATAGAGCCACATTTCTTTGGCTTCAAGCGTCATGAGATTATCCAGCATTCACTGTCATATAGTAAATAACTAGCAGTATAGCCCGGCGTTGCTCGGGTGCAAAGAAAACTTTAAAACTAATCCATAGTCCTGGAGCTCAGACTATTTGGACGTTGGTACGAAAGACTAAAAAGCAATAGTTGGTTCCAGTTAAAGTGAAACCGTAGACTGAAAGAAAAATGAATGGATGTAAGTCAAATTTTGATTTCCTGGTATCGATATCAAATAAGTTTTTTTTCATCGTAAACTGAAACGTGAAGGCTAAATAAGTCCTCTAATTAAATGGTATCATGGCTGAGGCTAAGAACTACAATTATACCTACTTAGAGCCAAACGCGAAGCAAAAGCTAAAATAAAAGGGCTTAAAAAATATAGACATACAGGCAGATAAACAGACACACACATAAACATCTTGCCTTATATATATATATATATATATATATATATATATATATAATCGATTTTCTGCACTATTGTAAGAATGGCAACCTTGAAACTTCTGAATATCGTTTCTTATGTCTTTGTCTATGAGTGTATCAAATTTGACTAAAATCGGATTACACCTTCTATAACCCGATTTTTTCAATTATCGATTTTCGATATTCATTGGGGGTACCTCGACACAAAACGTAGCTAAGAACACTCGCAGAATAGCCCAAATTTGTAAATTTTTAAGAAAATTGGTTCAGCCGTTTCGGAGTCTATAAATAACGTACACACACACACACACACAGACAGACAGACAAAGTTCCATTTATAAATATGTTTAGATTTAGATATTTCAGCCATCTTGTCTTTGGTTCTAACAAAAATTTCCTGCTTCTTAATATAATGCTTAACTTCCAGAAATCATGTTTTCGCTTTTCCAGTGCGCTTTCGCATTCCAGTGTTACATCTTCCACCCTCTCTTGAAACTAGAACCCAAGCTGCTCTCCTTTAACCACTACAGAGAAGGTTTCCTCCCTTCCTTCATTATGGATGACGCTAGCCTCTCAGAAAGCAACACTCTTTGGTCACTCTCTCAACTGACCTCGAGTGCATCGTATCTGTAGCTCTATCTACCGCTAGGAATGTTGGATCACTCTGTTGGACCAGAAAGTTTTCTCATCAGAATCTATTTTGCACATTTATAAATCTTGCATTCGTCCGTGCATTAAATACTGTCACCATATCAGGTCAAGTGCTCTTGCTATTCATCTTGGGGTCCTCGACAATATCCAAAAGAGGATCTGCAACGTAGTTAATCATGACTTGGCATGTCGCCTTCAGTTACTTTATTACCAAGGAGACGTGGCTACTCTCTGTCTTTTTTACAAATATATCCACGGCTTTTGCGCTGACGATCTTCTTTCTTTGGTATCCAACCACACGAATTTACTTGTGCTACTAGATTGGCATCAAGGTCCCACCCTTTTACCGTCAAAATAATCAAATGTAATTCTCAGATTTAAACGTGCTTTGATTTAAATTTAAGCTATTTATTTCTATTTACAAAATATTTTAACTAATATCAGCCCTGCCTTGACATTTCGACTTCAGTCACTTTCTCACCAATGTCCTGTGGCTTCCGTCTGTCTTTTCTAGAAATATTTTTTATCGCAACTGCACTGACAAACTGTTTTTCCTGGTGATCCTACCTCAAACATTTTAACCTAGATTGGCATCCATATCCCATCGTTTTACATTTGAAATAGTTAAATTTAACCACCACTTCTACTCCAACAGTTTCTTTTCTCACACTTCCTGCCTGTGGAAATCTTTTCCGTTTACTTGCTTCCCTGATAGCTAAATTCAAAAATTTAAATGCAACCTCAAATATCTTCTATTTGCTTGAATCCCGTTCGTCTTTTATGTTTTTCTCAGTAATTCCTGTCACCCAATACGCAGTTGTGGTGATCCTGCCTTGATTAAGATAAAATAATTAAAAAAAGATAAGATAGAATAAAAATGAGAACCTTGTTCTTGAAGATAGAATGAAAATTGACCCTTGTTTCATAGTTTCGCAAACTAAATATTTCAATCGTTATCGTCTGAATCGTCTGTGCTGAGAGATGAGAATTTTATTTATTACCAAAGTCAAGTCTTTGGTAATCAGATATTTTAACGACCACCAAACAAACAGCTTATTGTTCTTTTTAAATAACAAGACGAGGTAATTTGTCGAAGCAAATAATGAAATGTGCGTAATAATGAGAATATCTAATTATAGAATTTCAAGACAAATATCCATAAATACCCTCAACTTCTTTGCATCTATGGTCATAAATAAAATGTTGATAAAGCCAGAAAAATGGCGGGAAAAGAAGATAAAATTAACGACAGTTTGTTTAAGCGACAACTCAACGTTGCCAAAGTAAGTTTGCCTCCTTTATCGAAAGGGACAACCTATTTTGTCTGACAGTAAACAGTCATAATAAAGAGGCTACCATTTGTCATCACCTTATCTTTGTATCATCGTGATTTCTTTAATCAATTATGTCTAAAGTCTCTGTCCAACTGTCTATTATCTTTGTACTGGTTCTGGTAAACATTCACGCTGACAGGTAGATAGTATTTAAGTGTCTATTTGTTTTACTTTGACTTTTTTTAACTTTCTCTGTTTATTAAAACAACTCTGAATTTGTTTTTACTATGTTAATGTAACCTGATTTTGTTGTTACTTATTCGAATATTTCCGAAAGGAATTTGTTCAAATCTAACACGGAATCAATTCGAATTCTTTCTCTGCTTATTAAAACAACTCTGAATTTGTTTTTACTATGTTAATGTAACCTGATTTTGTTGTTACTTATTCGAATATTTCCGAAAGGAATTTGTTCAAATCTAACACGGAATCAATTCGAATTCTTTTATCTAAGTATTCAAATTCGTCGCTTTTATCTTCTTCTTCTATATGCCACTCCCTTCAAGACGTAGCCGATCATGGCTTTCCACGTCTCCCTATCCCTGGTGGCTCTTAGCACGCTTTCTCCTATTGCACCACCCAAACCCCGCTCTGCCATCCACTAGCTTATGACCATAAATCTAGAATATAAATGAATAGAAACTAGCATGGCCACAAAATGAGGAATCAGTTTATATATTGATTATAATATAGATTTGATCCTCCATTTTATATCCACATTATAATTTCTTATCAACAGTTGGCATATATATTCTCCTTCTTCTATGTGCCTTGTCCTTTCAGGATGTAGACGATCATGGCCTTCCACGTCTTCCTATCCCTGGTGGCTCTAAGCACGCCTTCTCCTGTTACACCACCCAAACCCCGCTCTGCCATCCACTAGCTCAAGCTCATAAATCTAGAATATAACTGTAAAGAAACTAGCATGGCCACAAAATGAGAGATCAATTTATAAAGTGATTATAAGATAGAATTGATCTCCCATTTTATATCCACATTATAATCTCTTATAAACAGTGTGCATATATATTCTTCTTCTATGTGCCCTGTTCTTTCAGTCCGTAGATGATCATGGCTTTCCACGTCTCCCTATCTCAGGTGGCTCTTAGTATGTTTTCTCCTGTTACACCTCGCAACCCCCCGTTCTGTCATCCACCTGACGAGGCCCAACAAATATCCACTGGTTTCCTCTGTTTCTTTTTCCTTCTATCTGGCCTGTCAGTATCAGGTTCTCCAAGCCGTCCTTCCTCATTTCATGTCCCAGGAATTTCAGTTGTCTCTTCCTGATGCTCACTATCAATTTTGTTTATCGAAGATGAGGAAAATAATTGAAGCAGCGGAAATGTGATTCTACAGAAAGATGCTGCAGATATCATGAACCGAGCATGTGAGCAATGAAAAGAATGGTGCCTTTATCTAAGTATTTAAATTCGTCGCTTTTCCCTCAAGCTATGGGTTAAATAGCAGGACAGATATGGTTCTATCGCCTTGGATGGACAGCAGTCCACCGCAAAAGTAATAGTAGCCTATTGGGGGAAAATCTTCTGCCCAATCAGTCATGTCTCTTTCTAGACATGATTGCCCAAACGTGTATCACATATGGCACTTAACTGAGTAACTGCTTCAAATTTCTATATTTATATGAGTTTATTCAGAAGACAATTTCTTCCAGTCCAAATTTATTGAACTTTGTATAATTTAGTTTTTGTATCAGTGTGTTTATTTAAATCAAGGTCTTTCGACCTTTTCGACATTTCGTTCCCTTTGTCTTCGTTAGTAATTTCATTGTTGCTAATGTTGTGTTTTTGTAAAGTCTCAGAGAATTAACACTTAAATAATAATATCATAAATTATAATTTGAAAATCAAAACATATCCGGATGGACACATTTTGCTTAGAAGGACAGGAATAATCATAACCGAAAGTATGTACCTTACCTCTGTGTACCCATTGCATTTTGTACCTGCAATCGCAATGCGTTGTGGTGTAGTGGATATCGGCTCAGTTGAATTCCTTGCATTTACTTACGACCAAACACCCTTGGGAAAGGTATTAATCCGTCTCTTCCCTCCACTTATGGGTTAAATAACAGGATAGATTGGTTTCTATAGCCTTGGCTGGCAACAAGTCTACCGAATAAAGCAATGGCGACCTACTGCGGAATAATCTTCTGCCCAGTCAGTCATGTCTCTTTTGAGACATGATCGCCCAAAGCGTGTATCACGTATGGCACTTAACTGACTGACTGAATATAATAGCTGAAAACATGATTAAGGCTTCTACTGGGCATTAAATGGGGGATCAGTTTTATATTGTTATATAATTATAATTACTACTTAATAATACAGTACATATCTTTCTCCTCTACCTATGAGGCAAACAGATTGGTTTCTATAGCCTTGGCTGGCAACAAGTCTACCGCATAAAGCAATGGTGACCCACTACGTGATAATCTTCTGCCCAATCAGTTATGTTTCTTTCGAGACATGATCGTTCAAGCGTGTATTACGTATGACACTTACCTGACAGATTGAATCGCAATAAAAATTGTCATTAGAAAGGCAGTACCTCAGTGATATAAGCTCGTTGCGAAAAGAAGATGGATGCAAATTTAAGATAGGAAAAAACCTATTGATTCTATATTTATTTTAGATAATGTTACGGAAAATCCCGAATATTTACAAAATGGTTTAATAACCGAATATTGAAATTTATATTAGATACTTGTTGATTTTACATGGCATATTTAGTGGATGATTTTTGTTCTTCATATAACAATAGTAAAAACAAAAGTAGAGTATCTAAAACTTTATACATATTTTACGGTAAGTGGTTTTTCTCACCATTTTGGGAAAAAAATGGAGTCCACTTATTTGCTATAAAATATATCTAGGGCTGTTGGGGCGCTCTTCAACTTTCCACGGAAATGGACTGTACGAATCACTATATAAATTAGTAGTGATTATACCTCGAAGAAGGAAGTCAAGTAAGGAATTCGAGTAAGGAAGTCGAGTGAGCAAGTCAGTCGGGTATTTCCGGTATTGCACCGGAAGTGTTCTACTAGTCAATCTATCACGTCTACGACGATACTGTATATTAATTACCTTGTTCTGTATTCTACTAATCCTCACCTCTTGTAAATACTTCTCTTTCCTGTCAATACACCTACTTTTATACTATTACGTTGTTTTTTATTATTTCACATCATTCTGTTACCCGACGAAACAAGGGCGATGCAGTATTTGACTATAGTATGCTTATCGGTATTGTTCGGAATCTGGGACTGCATTATACAAAAGTTATATGAAAAAAATAATGTTTTTCACCAAAACATTCAGGGGGCGCACTATACAGGAGGTTTATACACAACTATATAAGATAATCACAATGTTTAATATTAAAAAAATCAACAGTTATGAGTTTTATATTTGAGCTCAATCCAGCTTACCAATAAATTCAAAGGTAATTACTGGTCCAGGAAGAATTATGAAGATGAAACAAGTTATTACATAGGTGTCGTAAGAAAACAATGATTTTGAAATGGTTCTAAAATTGATGATGAAGTTCTTCAAATAATGAGTTAATTTCTAATGTTAAGCTCTGATTGTCACGTAAAACTTCTGCATGCAGCTGACACTCATTTTACCCAGCTGCCAGTAATGTTCATGACATCAACTTGTATTCAGCTATTATACGCGGCGTTGTAAGGTTATGCTGCATCGGCTCTGCAATCTTTACGATGGCTAAAAAAAAAATACCCCATAGATGCATTTTTCATTTCTTTTGTACATCTGTATAATACAATATATACAATAGCTGATCGCTTTCATGCGATTATGAATATCTTCAGTCAAGTACCATTATATGTTTGGGCGATCATATCTCTTTCAAGATATAACTGACTGGGCAGAAGCTTTCCCGCAGTAGGTTTCCATTACTTTCTGCGGTAGACTGGTTGCCAACCAAGGCTATACAACGCAATATGTCCTGTTATTTAACAAATAGCTAGGGGACGAGACAGATTAATACCTTTCCCAAGGGTATTTGTGTGTAACTGAATGCACAGAATTTAAATAAAATTTGAACTCGGCTCTCCGATTTCAAGTTCCAAGCCGATATCCACTTCACCACAACGCACATCCATTCATGCACTTGAATATATGGATCGGAATCCAACAAGAAAGAACAATTAGGAAAAAGAACAATTAGGAAAAAGTAAAGAACAATTAGGAAAAAGTAAAGAACAATTAGGAAAAAGTGTCTTTAATCTAACATCTTTCACTTATAACCATGGTTCCCAACCCCGGGGTAAATTACCCCAGTGGGGTAATGAGCCCATATTTTGAGGGTAATAGATGTTTTGTTTGGGAACTTCAGGACAATATTTCTTCATTTTGTGGGAAATTGGTACTATGGACCAGACGTCTTGGAAAGGGAATTTTGGCACAATTTTCTGCATTGGATGCCTTCATTGATAAAGTTAATTCTGAAGACATGCTCAACCACATGAAGACAGATATCAGTGATCACCTAAATGGCCTTTTAGAAAACTTACGTAAGTACTTTCCAAACTTGAATAATTCCAACAATGAATGGTAAGAAATCCATATATTGTGAGTGAAGATATCATTCCTGTTGAGGACTATCCAGCAAAAGAAGAATTTCTCACATTCAGGATGAACAATGCATGGAGGCTTTTGTTTGAGAACAAATCTGGTCTAGACATTTTTTGGATCTCTAGTCTGCAGGATATACAAACACTAGCCTCTAGTGCAGTACAAATTCTGATAGGATTTTCAACCACTTATCTATGTGAACAGGTTTTTCTACTGTCCTTGGAACGAAGACCAAGAAACGTAGCAGACTCAATGTAGCAAACGACGCACCCACAAAGCTAAGAATAAATAAACTGGCACAGGCAATACAAGCTCAACACTCATATTAAGATTCCCCTCTAGGTTACGGCTACTGTACCTCTTATTATTATAGATCGGTACTATTGTATTGAATAATTTCCATTAACTTTGTCTGCTTTTGATGTATGAAAATATAATTACTTCTTTTCCTGTATTACGGGTATTTGTTCATTGGGGTAATGGATAATAGTGAAATTGTATTTTGGGATAATCGCAGCAAAAAGGCTGGAAACCTGTGATTATAACAAGCTTCTTCAGAGATTTATTAAAGACGAATGATTGAAAAATCCACGAGACAGTGTGTTTATTAAGGTATAGTTTTATTAGTCAGATACGTGTCACGTGTGATAAAGCAATGGATGAATATAAAATGTAGAAGAAAAAAAACTTGTGTCTGTTTAAATGTGTGTGCCACCGCATATTTTTAAATAAAATGAGAGAAAGAAGAGGATCATTCATTTAAAGGCACGGTCCGCCAGCGGTCGTGAAGTCAAGCTCTCCTACCATTCTGAAGATGAGATTCTCATCTCAAAATATTAATGAATAATAACTAGGAAAAACCCAACAGCTTCTTTACCGTCCTTTATTATACTAAACGCATTGTGATAGCTTTCAAATACCTACCCATACAAAAAGAGAGAAATCAGTTATGAATGTATGTGTTGAGAAAAATCATGTGCGAATATGTGTTTATGAGTCAGTAATGAGGTATGCGGTCTAATTTGTTTCATGCACTTACGCACAAATAACTTGGAAACGTATTAATCCAACTTTTTTCCTCCAGCTATATGTTGATTAGAAGGACAGATCGTGTTCTATAAGCTTGGTTGGGAAACGGTCTACCGCAGAAAATAATGGCAAACTAGTGTCGGAAGATCTTCTGCCAAGTCAGTCATGTCTCGAAAGAGACATAATCGCCCAAGTATGCATCACATATGGCAATTAACTGACTGACTTCTGCAGTTTTTTTAATTGGTGGAAGATGCCCTGCGATCGTTGTGTACGTCTCTAATGAAATTTTATGAAGGGGATCACGGTTAAATTTACTGGAATGATTTCGTGTTTTTATCACTATTTTGAACACTTTTCTATATACGTAGTATTTTTACGATGTTCTTTTCTTCTTTTTTTTTTCAGGTAAGTGGACTTGTTGAAATTTGGCTTCAAAACAAGCAGTACTCTCCTGTAAAAGGTAATACGTGTATTTACATTAGTTAACGTTATTTTTAGTGGATACTTGTTGTTTAGTAGACGTTCTGTTTATTCTTTAAGTAGTATTTTTCTTTTCGTCTACCGAACTGAATATTCGAGAAATATTATCAGAGAAGAATATGAGCTCTCCAGTTGGATTTGAGCCTGCAGTCCTGTCTTTTCAACTGACGTGCTTTGACGCGGCTACATAATGATTCAGTGATCAAACAAATTTTAAATTGTGCCTTTAGCATAATTGCTTTTTAAAAATATATCCACTATGAATCAAATCTGTCTTTTTAATAATTAGAAAAATACGTTTCTGTTTATATATATATATATATATATATATATATATATACTGTAATGGTTGTTACAATGTTTTTAAATTCATAGTATCACTACACAAAAAATTTCTCATGTTTCGAAGCCAGCCCATTATGTTTTTGGCTTCTTCCTCAGGGGATTTTTTTAGAAATGGGCTGGCTTCGAAACATGAGAAATTTTTTGTGTGGTGATACTATGAATTTAAAAACATTGTAACAACCATTACAGTATAACGCTCTACATTTGTATCGAGCACTCTTTATAAAAGTAAATGCATGATCAAAAGGT
>JBBBDQ010030187.1:35000-37500 GCA_037127315.1 Ascarosepion bandense
CACAGTTCATCAGTACGGTTACACATCCGATTGCTTTTAGCAAGGATTGAAACCCGACCGAATTGACATCAGTCAGTGATTCTACCTCTGAGTTATGGGCGTTCTGTAGAAGGCAGACTTTTAGCGTGTGATATACTATGTAAACATACGCCAGTAGCTAAAAGTGTTCTAATTCATTACTGAATGAACGATGCATAGATGCTAGAGTAGCTGCTGATTTTTCAATTCTTACCATTTTTTCAGAGTGCTCAATCAGGATGTGAGAGCTATTTTTACGCTCCTTACAATTGCTGATGAGTCTGTGAGTGTAACATTTTTTTTCACTTTGAAACACTCTTGTGGAATTATCTGTGTACACCCCCCTTACATTTTATGTGTTTTTTTCCCATAAATTTATATATATATATCAGATTCTTCGTTTTCCATTTATTCAAATGAAATATTTGGTAACCCATAGCGTCCTGGTGTTGTCTTAAATCTATATTTTCTTTAGTACCATACATCTAAAGTATGATTCAGTCAGTCAATTAAGTGTCATACGTGATAAATGCTTGGGAGATCAGGACTGATTAGGCAGAAGATTTTCCAGCAGTAGGGTGTCATTACTTTCCGCGGTAGACTGGTTGCCAACTCAAGGCTATAGAACCCACTCTGTTCTTCCATTTAACCTATAGTTAGACGGTGAAAAGATACAGCAATACCTTTCCAAAGAGTATTTGCACGTAAGTGAATGCAACGAATTCAAGAGGAATTCAAACTCTTTTCTCATTCCGAGTCGATAACGACTGCACAATAACGAACAAAGAATATAAAATATAAACTATAATTTTGGAAATCATTCACGACTTACCGCGAAAGTCAGTATGTTACCTTTAAAACATTTTATTTCCAAAACTTAAAAATGGATGACAATAATCTAAACCATCGATGAAAAGAAGTGGACATTAATGGATACATGAAGTAGAATAGATGTAGTCAAACGAAAATCGAATCTGTCCTGCTATTCAACTCACAGCTGGAGGGAGAATAGATGGATTATTTTCTTTCCAAAAGCTATTTGCGCGTAAGTGAATCCAACGAATTCAACTGGGATTCGAACTCTGCTTTCATTCCGAGCCAGTATCCACTGTACCACAACGAACAAAGCCTAATTATAGTAACTATAAAATATAATTTTTGAAAGCTAATGTTTAACTGAAATAACGGAATGTGCGTTGCGGTATAGCAGATATCAGTGCGGAACGAGAAATCGGAGAGCCGAGTTCGAATTCCAATTGAATTCGTTGCATCCACTTACGCGCAAATCCACCTGGGAAACTTATGAGTTTAATAGATTAGGTTCTATAGCCTTTATTCGCAACTAGTCTACCGCAGAAATTAATGGCAACTTAGATTTTTTTTTAATCATTTCACCCCAAGCAAGACATTCCACTCCCACTATTGCGCATGGGGTTACATAGGGGAAGGTGAAAAGAAAGAGTGGTTAGATATAGGAAATATCAGAGGAGGGTGATAGATGGGTAAGGATACCGAGGCTGGGGGTTGGGTAGATGGGAAGAGTGTTTGAAAGATGGTTAGTGTGTTAAGAGGTGTCTATTGACCTTACATTTAAACTCCTGGAGATTGTAGCCGTCGGGGAAGCAATCATGTGGAAGGGAATTCCACAGTCGGGAAGAACGAGAAAAGAAACTGTTGGAGTAGAAATTGCGGTTGCATTTTATCGGTTTCACTGTAAAAGGGTGGGATCTAGTTGCTAATCTAGTATCTGGTGCAAATTCTTACCTAGGGGGCACCAGTGATCTAAGTTCATCGGATCAGAAGCCCTGAAAGCATTTATAGAATAGACACAGGGATGCCACGTCGTGCCGGTGTGAGAGAGAAATCCTTTGCTTGGTCTGTCATGTCTCAAGATATGATCGCCTAAGCGTGTAGAGCATCAAGCTACTAACATATAAAAACGAACTGGAAGAATAATATGCATAATATGTGAAACATTTAGTGGTCAGTTTAAGGATGCGGATGAAATACATACTTATCAGAGTTGTATTCAGCTAAATATCAAAGGTGTACTATTTTCGGGGAAATCATTGAGACATGTTTTGGTGGTAATGCATTAATCTAAAGAGATTTTTGATGTTTCTATTAGTTTATGTTGAAAGTCTCTATCTAAACTTATTTATAAATGGAAATTTTTCTCTCTGTGTGTGTATGTGTGTGTGTCTCTGTGTGTGTGTCCGTTACCTATAGACTCCGAAACGGCTGAACCGATTTTCTTGAAAACTTACACAGTTGTATTATAAGCGTCTGAGAGAGTTCGTAGCTAGGTTTTGTGTCGAGCTACCTCTGATAAATATCTAAAATCGATAATCGAAAAAATCATGTTATAGAAGGAGTGGTCCGATTTTAATCAAATTTGATACACTCATAGACAAAGACATAAGAAACGATATTCAGAAGTTTCAAGGTTGCAGTTCTTACAATAGTGCAGAAAATCGATAAT
>JBBBDQ010030187.1:42500-47500 GCA_037127315.1 Ascarosepion bandense
CTTTCTCAAGGTAATTGATGAACAAATTACTTTGCGCAGCCCAAAATACGGAGGCCAAATCCTTTCGTTCGGGATCATTTGTGCCTGTACGACCGCATTTAAAGTTAGTACATCAACTCTTAACCGGTGTTTCAGACGGTGCAATATCTGAATAAAACTTATTATTGCTTAGCTTGAACAGTATTTTCCCTATCAGAAACCGTTGCTTTATCACACGGAATTCAGTTTTTTCCATTGTTTTGTAAAGTTGCAATAGTAGCTTCACTTAAATGACTGTAATTTGTAAACTAATAATCAGACTACACACACTTTTTTTTAGCGTTTCATTTGAAGGTTCGTACTTCATAGACATCATATGTATTTTTTTTAGTTGCGACGGCTATATGTCAGGCCGGGACTTATTGAGTGATGTGTTATAACCCAAATTTTTTCTGATAATTGAATTCAGTCATTTCTGCTGCTTTTATGGTTGGTTGGTTTGTTGATTTTGCCACGTGACAATCCTTACAAGTTGATTTAATATTGAATTTATATAAGGGCTGAGGATTGAACTTCAAACTCATACCAGGTTTAGTAAAGATAGATTCTACAGCATTCTACAGGTTTAGAGATTGTAAGTAAAGAGACGGCATCTCTCTTTCATATTAACATATGGCAACCAGAAAATAGCGAAAAACACCTTGAAACCTAATCGCGTTTCTTCGCGTACGTCCCGTAGAGTTCAGGTCCGTGCATCGATGTTCGTGTTTTGAAGGTTTTGTTAACAGAGTGAATCCGTCGAATTGTAGCTGTCTGCGCCCAGCAGCCAAATTGCTTTTTTTTGTTACGATATTTTGCATCTCATTTTTCTCATTGCATTTTTTTCGAGTGTTCCGAAACACAATGAACACGACTGTTAGAATTCTGCAGGAATTGTACTTCACAGTCTATCACTTGCCAACGCCCGGTTAAATATGATAGGCGTATTATTGATGTTCAATAGGTCGAAATAATCTTTCGGAATATCAGTGTATTTTGATAAATAATTTCACCTAATAGTCATGCTACATTCACAATTCAAATATTCCAATGATTCCATTTCCAGGAACAACAAAAAGTGATAGGAATTTAAGATTATGAAGACATAGAGAGAAAATAACGATTAACCTTTAAATGCAAGTCAATAATACCAAATTCAATAGACTGCCTTCAAAATCTTAGCGTCAGTGAGTTAAGTGCCATACGTGAAACACGCTTGGACGATCATGTCTAGAAAGAGACATGACTGCCTGGGCAGAAGACTATCCCGCAGTAGGTTGCCATTTGCTTTCTGCGGTAGACTGATTGCCAGCCAAGGGTATAGAACCCAATCTGTCCTGTTATTTAACCCATAACTGGAAGGAAGAGACAGATTAATACCTTTCCCAAGGGTATTTGCACGTAAGTGAATGCAATGAATTCAACTGGAATTCGAACTCGGCTCCCCGATTTCTCGTTCCGTGCCGATAGCCACTGCGCCACAACGCACATCCTAGCGTAAATAAAGAAAATTGAAAAACAAAAAACTGCTGAATTCTCCTAACGGGTTGACTGATCAATTAGGAAAGGGTTCGTCTACAAAGGTCCGTAGTTGAGGACTAACATTAAGCAGTAATTAATTTTATATTTAGATTAATATAATAAATATGACAGTCACTTAGTTAAGGGACATACGTGATACACGTTTGGGCGATCATGTCTCTTTCAAGACATGACTGACTGGACAGAAAATTTTTCCGCTCTAGGTTAGCATTACCAAGGCTATAGAATCCAATCTGTCCTGCCGTTTTACCCCTTAGTGAAGCTGGAAGGGGAGGATTATTATTACGCGTAATTGAATGTAACCGAGCCGATATCCAATGTACGACAACACGCATATGATTAATATGATACCAATTCATAAATATATATATATGTGTGTGTGTGTTGGCTGCAAATTTTCTTTTAAACAGATTGAATAAATTGCAAATATTGTGTCTGCTTATTTTTAATAAAATCCGTTCTTACTCACGGATAACCTTTCGCGCATTATAATTGAAAGATGTCAAAAATGAATATCGACAGATGTTATTATCATTCCTTCCTCAGTTACCCAGGTACTTTCAATCTCTCTCCGAGATCATCTTCAGGGTTGTAAAAAAGAACAGTGTTTTCAACATTTTACATGTACGTTTCAACATATAAAAAGAAAATTCCATTTTGAACAATTTTAACGTTTTCATGAACGCTAAGCAATTTGTCAACCGTTATATGTGAGGCAGAAAAAATTGCAGTAATTTTTAGCATTTTGAGGTTGTCTTTTGTTACCAAAACCCACACCCCTGAAGATGATCTAAGAAAGAGATTGAAAGTACTTGGGTACATTGAGAAATGAATAATAATAACATCTGTCAACGTTAGACCTCATTTCTGACATCTTTCAATTTTAATATGCGAAAGATTATCCGTGAGAAGGAACAGATTTTAATAAAAATAAGCAAACACAATGTTTGCAATTTATCTAATCTGACAAAGATATATATATATATATATATATATATATATATATATATATATACTTTGAACATATGGATCGAAATCTTTAATATGGCATATTCCATTTTAACAAGCTTCTTCAGAGATTTGTTTAAAAGACGAATGGTTTAAAAAACTTTTAAAAATATTTTTTAAAGAATCTTTTTAACAATACACAGAGACAGTATGTTGATGGAGGTATGATTCATTTGTAAGATACGTGTCACGTGTAATGAAGTAATGCATGAATATTAAATGTAGAGGAAAACTTACGTCTGTTTAAGTGTGCGTGCCACGTATAATAAAAACATTAGATATTTATCATGAATTATTATTTCCATTCAAAATATGTAGCAAGTATTGTATCTACGTGTCAAGCGATGGGATATTTTTTTCCAAATAAAATGAGATAATCCTGTATGAATGTATGTGTATAAGATAAATCAGGTCTGTATGTGTATGTATTTGTGTGTGGGGGGAGAGAGAGAATTGGGTTCAAATATTATTTAAAATCCAACATAATGATAATAGAATAAGGAAACAATAGGAAACGGTTGTAAACTTAACATATTTTGCTTTTTATTTTATCTTCATCGGCAAATAAAATATTTCATGGAATAAAATGTGGTAGAAAATTGAGGGAAAATGTCGATTAATCTATGTTATGGGGAATCACACCTCTTCCTAAGAAAATGGACTCTCCCTCCTATATTAATAAGAGTTAACAGGAAGTTCTTGAGAAATTCACAGGAGATCTTTAGACTTCTCTTGGAGTTCAGTAGAATTACTAAGCAGTTGATATCAGTCGGCAGTTAGCCGAATGCTAAGGAGTTAGCTTTCAGTGGAAGATTACCAAGTTTTATCAAATTTTGGGTGCGTTAATTTGATTAGAATCCGACATAGCACGATTATAACCTTCAGCGCGAATACTACTCCACAACACTATCTATCTATCTATCTATCTATCTATCTATCTATCTATCTATCTATCTATCTATCTATCTATCTATCTCTTTCCGTTCATTATCTATCTATCTATCTATCTATCTATCTATCTATCTATCTATCTATCTCGGTCTGTTCCTATCTATCTATCTATCTATCTATCTATCTATCTCGGTCTGTTCCTATCTATCTATCTATCTATCTATCTATCTATCTATCTCTTTCCGTTCATTATCTATCTATCTATCTATCTATCTATCTATCTATCTATCTCGGTCTGTTCCTATCTATCTATCTATCTATCTATCTATCTATCTATCTATCTATCTATCTCTTTCCCGTTCATTATCTATCTATCTATCTATCTATCTATCTATCTATCTATCTATCTATCTATCTATCTCAGTCTGTTCCTATCTATCTATCTATCTATCTATCTATCTATCTATCTATCTATCTATCTATCTATCTCTCTTTCCGTTCATTATCTATCTATCTATCTATCTATCTCGGTCTGTTTCTATCTATCTATCTATCTATCTATCTATCTATCTATCTTTCGTTCATTATCTATCTATCTATCTATCTATCTATCTATCTATCTATCTCGGTCTGTTCTATCTATCTATCTATCTATCTATCTATCTATCTATCTATCTATCTATCTATCTATCTATCTATCTCAGTCTGTTCCTATCTATCTATCTATCTATCTATCTATCTATCTATCTATCTCTTTCCCGTTCATTATCTATCTATCTATCTATCTATCTATCTATCTATCTATCTATCTATCTATCTATCTCTTTCATTCATTATCTATCTATCTATCTATCTATCTATCTATCTATCTATCTCTTTCCGTTCATTATCTATCTATCTATCTATCTATCTATCTATCTATCTATCTATCTATCTATCTATCTCTTTCCGTTCATTATCTATCTATCTATCTATCTATCTATCTATCTATCTATCTCACAGTCTGTTCTATCTATCTATCTATCTATCTATCTATCTATCTATCTCGGTCTCTGTTCTCTCTATCTATCTATCTATCTATCTATCTATCTATCTATCTATCTATCTATCTCGGTCTGTTCTATCTATCTATCTATCTATCTATCTATCTATCTATCTCTTTCCATTCATTATCTATCTATCTATCTATCTATCTATCTATCTATCTATCTATCTATCTCTTTCGTTGTTATCTATCTATCTATCTATCTATCTATCTATCTATCTATCTATCTATCTATCTATCTATCTCTTTCATTCATTATCTATCTATCTATCTATCTATCTATCTATCTATCTATCTATCTATCTATCTCTTTCCATTCATTATCTATCTATCTATCTATCTATCTATCTATCTATCTATCTATCTATCTCGGTCTGTTCCTATCTATCTATCTATCTATCTATCTATCTATCTATCTATCTATCTATCTATCTCGGTCTGTTCCTATCTATCTATCTATCTATCTATCTATCTATCTATCTATCTCTTTCCATTC
>JBBBDQ010030187.1:50000-62500 GCA_037127315.1 Ascarosepion bandense
AGATAGATAGATAGATAGATAGATAGATAGATAGATATGAACAGACTGAGATAGATAGATAGATAGATAGATAGATAGATAGATAGATAGATAGATAGATAGATATGAACAGACTGAGATAGATAGATAGATAGATAGATAGATAGATAGATAGATTTGAACTGAATGAGATAGATAGATAGATTTGAACTGAATGAGATAGATAGATAGATAGATAGATAGATAGATAGATAGATAGATAGATAGATAGATAGATTTGAACTGAATGAGATAGATAGATAGATTTGAACTGAATGATAGATAGATAGATAGATAGATAGATAGATAGATAGATAGATAGATAGATTTGAACTGAATGAGATAGATAGATAGATAGATTTGAACTGAATGAGATAGATAGATAGATAGATAGATAGATAGATAGATAGATAGATAATTGTGTATTTGGAGAGTAATATCGCTTTAAAACATGGTGAAATAACGGTCAGTGTATTCCGTTTAAGTCTTTTATTCAATTTTCTCCTTTTGGTAAAATCAAGACTTAGCTTATGTAGCAATAGTTGAAGTATTTGTTCCTTGCGAGCGATTTCGGCTAATGTATTAGGCATTTTCAAGGAATTTGTTTCTGGTTTACCGATGTTCCTAGAAGTGCACATATTTTTTTTGGCTGCTTGTAAAATATCTTGCTGCATCCTTATATTAGTAATATTCTAATAATTAGGAAGTGCGGTTTTACTATGTGCATTACTTTTCAATAATAAATTGCTGGATCTTGGGAAAATTTCGTTTTTGCTGTTTGAATCTTGTTGATTTCTTTTTTGTCTTTTACTCACGCAAACAAAACAGCTTCTCTGGTATGGCTTTTCCACCTTTCCTCTTGATAGACGATTATTTATAAGGTATTATCAGGACATTTCCTTCTTTGTCTTGCTGAAACCAAACAAAAATATCTAATGCCTTTTCGGTCTTTTCCTGCGATCAAAACAATATTTTCCATTATTTATGAGGCATTATCAAGGTCTGTCTATTAACATTCCCGGGCTTTTTGGTTGGGAGGCATATGATTAGATCTCACCAGCTATGACTAACCTTGACCAGCTATGACTAGTTCTGACCAGATAAACCCAGTTGAGAACTTAGTTACTGCATAATCGAAGGCTGGGTAATCTTTGAACAATGGCCTGAGCGTACGCGCTCGGGTTCTCCACATTAATAACCGAACTTGTGTCACATCTCTCTTCAGTGGGGGAGAACGGTGAAGCTTCTTCTCTCGCACTTCCCGCCTGTGGAACTCGCTTCCGTATTCTTGCTTTCCTGACGGCTACAACCTCCAGAAATTTAAATGCAAAGTCAATACTCATATACTAACCACTGGACTCTAGCTCTCTCCCCACCCCTGTATAACCTCCCCTTTCTCTCCACCTATGTATCTGTCATCGCACCTGCTTTCTCAACTTTCTATTGTTCCTTTCTAACTAGTTTGTACTCCTCACTCTTTTCTAATTAATCTTTTTACATTCATGTAGCCCCTGCACATCAGTGGCGTTTCCGCCTTGCTCGGGGTGAAATGATTAAAAACAAAAAGCTTTGTCTGTCTTTCTGTCTGTCTTTCTTTCACTGAAACTAACTAGCCTATTTTAGGTATATTTTACTTCTTTCCACGCAAACCAAACGGAATAGTCCATTATTGATGAGATATTACCAGAGCGTAATGGACGTGCTAACTAAGAAGCTAAATGTAGGACCAGAATTATGACAAGAAAGTTTGGAATATTAGCATGAATCTCACCGGATCTTTACAACCTGTACAGTGAAGCAATTATGAGAGAAATAACCGCCTTGCTAGGATTCGTCATTGGCGGCCACAATCTCAACAACAATTTCCGATACATGGATAACACGGTGCTGATAGCAGACACAGAAAGGAAAATCCAGGACCTTCTACAGAAGGTGAAAACAAAAGAGTGGGCATAAACCTCAAGAAAACTGAATGTGTGGTCATCAGCAAAAAGAGGAGACCAATATGGCAACTGCAAGTTGGAGAATCTCAAATAAAACAAGTAAAAAACTTCAAATACTTGGGGAGTGCTTTGACAGAGGATGGACAATGCGATACAGAGATCCAAAGACGCATTGGCATAGCCAAAGACGCATTTCAGAAGCTAACCAGAGCACTGAAAGACATGAAAATCTCATTAGAATCAAAGAAAAGAGTGCTGGATTGTTGTGTGATATTTGTCCTTCTGTATGGAAGTGAATGCTGGACGATCTCATCAAAGATGAAGGAAAGGCTTGAGGCAGCAGAAATGTATTTTTACCGAAGGATTCTGAGTATACCATGGACAGAACACGTGTGCAACGGTGTGATGGAAAGGATGAAAACTGATAATAAATATCAGGAAGAGACAAATAAGGTTCCTGTGACACGTAATGAGGAAGATGGGCTTGGGGAACTTGATACTCACAGGTCGGATAAATGGAAGAGACAGGGGAAACCAGCGCGAGACGTACTTGTTAGGTCTGAGCAAATGGTTGACGGAACGGGGCTTAGAAGAGAAAAATTATTCAGAGCGACAAGAAACAGAGCCAAGTGGAGGTCCATGATCGCCTGCGTCCTGAAGGGACACAGCACCTGAAGAAGAAGAAGAAGAAGAAGAAGAAGAAGAAGAAGAAGAAGCCTGAATCTAAATTAAAAATTATGAATGGAAAGTTTGTTTTTCTGCCTTCTTATAAACTGAGAAAGACAATCTCCTTTTAAAAAAATCAGCATTTAACGTCCGGTTTTTGTCAACAGTCATCACCCTTAAAACGGCACGATTAATCTCCCATTGATAGTGTTTCTCATTCACTGTTATTTTCTCCATTTCTTTTAGGTACTAAAAATATTTTTTGCCATAATACCAATAGATCCCAGAATATAAATATTGATAATTCCTGTCTGCACTCATTGTTATTTTTCCTTCCAATAAGGTAAGCGCCTCAAAGAGACTTACCGAAAATTACGACTTCATATCGCTGTATTCATATTAGAATTCAGGCATCATATAACAATAGCTATTAAGAGACAACACGATTTTTTTTCGATTAATATTGGCAATAAACAAAGAAGTTTCAATAAAACAAACGTCAAAATGTCTGACTTTTCCACCTGCGTTTTTTCTATTCATTACTTTGTTGTTAAGGTCACGTATAACTCGACTTTTATATTTTGTATTCTTGCCACTCTTGTTTGTCTTTGTTTCCCTTTTTTAATTGATTTAGTCGTTTGGATTTTCTTTATGACGTGCATTTGTGGCCATGTTTTTTTTCTAAGTGCATTGAGGTATGCAAACGTTCATTTTTATTTTGAAGTTTATTTCTTTTCTTTTCTTAAATTTCTTTCCATTTTTTGTGTTTTTTGTTTTTTTTTATATAATTGTTGTTATTGCGTATACATATTTTATTGGCCTTTGATCTCTCTTTCTTTCTTTTCTCTATTACCCTAGTTTTGTTCAAGATGTTTCCATCATTGGTCGCCTGGTTTTGGCTCGTGAATTCAAATTCGTTCTTTCTTTATTTAATTATTTATTTCTTTATTTATTTAATATTTGGCGTTTTGCCTTCATTTTTTAGCTCTTTCTTTTCTTTTCTTGCTCGCTTTTTCTTTTGTGTCTGTTTATATTTTTCCAATTTTGCTCACTTACAATCTCGTTTTCTTTTATTCACCATCTTTTTACTTTCCGTAATTTTTCTTTCTCCCCCTTTACTCTTTTGTTTTGCCTTCCTCTTTGTTTTTGTTTTCATTTTTGTTATCTTCCTTTTTTCCTTTATTTCGTTGACTTTATGTTTCTTCAATTTTTTCTGTCTTTTTTATTCTGCATTCGTTTTTGAATGTTGAGCTTCAACCGCCATTTTATAGTCCGCTATTTTGTCTCCAATTCTTTGTAGAATATTGTTTGTTTTGTGATACATTTCCATTGAAAGTTTTTACTTTCTTCTTGTTTTCCATAATCGTTCCTTTTTTCTTTATTCATTTTCTCATTTTTCTGTTTCTTTGACATTTACTTTTTTTTATCATTTTCTTCCTCCTTTCTCTTTCCTTTATTTCTTTATCTTCCTTCTTTCCTTTTTGTTTTTATTCCACTTGTTTCTTTTTTCCTTTTTCTTACTTCCCTTCCTGTTCGTTCACTTTAACGTTTCTTCTTCCTTTTCTCATTCATCTCTTCTTTCTTTTCCATTTTCTAAATATCACACTTCTTATTCTTTCTTTTGCCCTTTTTTCTCGCTTACTGTTATTTTATTTTTTATTTTTTATTTCTAATACTTGTCTTTTATTTTTAAGATTTTTTTCGTTTTCTCCTAAGTTTATTTGCTAATTCTTTAAAATATTAATCTCTATTTTAATTTAATTATTCTCTCTTAAAATTCGAAAAACGAATCCTATTAATATTAATCTTATTAATATTAAAAATGATCCAGGTAGAGGGCCTGATGTAAAATGCATTATTTATTTACACAGCCAAATATATATATATATTTTTTCAAAATATATCCAAATGATCCAAAATGATCCAAAATATATATATCCAAATGATTCAAAATGATCCAAAAATGATCCAGGTAGAGGGCCTGTTGTAAAAAGTATTATTTATTTACACAGCCAAATATATATATATATATTCAAAATATATCCAAATGATCCAAAATGATCTTAAAATATATATATCCAAATGATCCAAAATATATCCAAATGATCCAAAATGATCCAAAAATGATCCAGGTAGAGGGCCTGATGTAAAAAGTATTATTTATTTACACAGCCAAATATATATATATATATTTTCAAAATATATCCAAATGATCCAAAATGATCCAAAATATATATATCCAAATGATCCAAAATATATCCAAATGATCCAAAATGATCCAAAAATGATCCAGGTAGAGGGCCTGATGTAAAAAGTATTATTTATTTACACAGCCAAATATATATATATATTTTCAAAATATATCCAAATGATCCAAAATGATCCAAAATATATATATCCAAATGATCCAAAATGACCCAAAAATGATCCAGGGCCTGATGTAAAAAGTATTATTTATTTACACAGCCAAATATATATATATATTTTCAAATAAAACTCCGAAAATTACATAGTGTTGTATGGCCACTTTTTTTCTTTCATGTAAACTTCCAGGGTATGAATTTCTTTTTGAGTGACCTTCCGGTATATGAATTTTGTTCTGTATTTGCATCATAAAGAATTTGTTGCTGAAGAAGCGAAATTCCTCGTTCAAATGGCCATACAACATAAGTAATTTTCAGAGTTTTATTTGAATCTATATATATATAGTTACAGAAAAAAATTAGCATTAAAGATCTATCTATCGCCCGGTTCACACTCCACCCACGTCTATTGAACAGGTTAAGAGGCTCATCCCTTGTTCCCTTTTTAGGATGTGGTTTCCGGCTTTATCTTTTCCAATCCTTGCGCGGGGTGATACGATTAAAAATATATATATATATATATATATATATATATATATATATATATCCAAGTGAATAAAAAACGAAGAAAGTATTAACAACGTTCAAAACATTAATTTAAAAGAGTGCTCAATATAGAAATAGAACAATGAATATATATTATCTTCTTTTTAAAAAATAACGTTTAGTACCATCATTATTAACTACCTGATGAGACATTGTTTTTTCGGTGTACACTTTTGTAGTAAATTATAATTTGTACATGTTCTGGACTATAACTTATATATATATATCAGCATGCAGTGTGGGTATAGAAGAATCCAAAGAAGTATCCTGTACATACAGTGATAGGATAACTCTCTATGAGAGCTCTAAACATATATGTATATAAATACATATAGAGCAAATATAATTAACATTAAGGCAGACACTTTATTTCATGGTAAATCGGAGGTATAGGCATATTTCAGGCGAAACATCATCAGCTTCCGTCTTTATTTTAAAAGGATTTTACACGAATGCAAATTCGTGTAAACTCCTTTGTAAAAAATAGTAATTCGTGTAAAATCCTTTGTAAAATAAAGACGGAAGCTGATAATGGTTCGCCTGAAATAGGCCATACTTCCGATTTACCATGAAATAACGTGTCTGCCTTAATCTTTCTTGTATATATATACATATGTATAAACATGCAGTGCAGATATATGGAAAAATCCAAAGGAGTTTCCTCTACGTAATGTGGTAGGAAAACTCTCTAAGAGTGCTCTAAATATATATGTATATAAATTCATATAGAGCAAATATATGCAAAAATTAAGACAGACAGGTTATTCCATGTTAAACTTAGTATATATATATATATATATATATATATATATATATATGTTTACTTTTCTGTAACTTTCTATTTTTATAGATTTCCCCTGATTTTTTCTTTTTTTCTTATTCTTCTTTTTCTTTTGCTTACTCTTATTACTTACTATTATTATTATTATGTCATTTTTCATCATATTTCGATTTCTGCTTTGGTCTCACTACCAACCAAGTCTGCGGGGAGACCTAAGGCAGGTAGTGGCGTGTTGTTATGACTCCATTTCATGTTTTTCTATCTTCCCTATCATCTCCAGCATTACATAGATAAAGTTTTCCTTAGTGTGTGGGCTGTACTTAATAAGACAATTTTTTGTATATCTCTTAAGCTGGGGTTTCCAGGGATTCTTTCAATGTGTTGTTTTGTTCCATTTTTTATCATTCCAAGTGCACCTACTATCACTGGCACAACTCTTGTTTTCAATTTCCACATTTTTTCTATTTCAATTTCCAGGTCTTTATATTTTGACAGTTTTTCAAATTCCTTGGTTGCTATGTTACAATCCGCTGTACAAGCCATATCAATTAATAGACAAGTTTTCTCCTTCTGGTTTTTAACAATAATGTCTGGCCTGTTTGCTTCAATTTTTCTGTCTGTGTAGATGGTGTAATCCCATAGAATGGTTACATCTTCTATTTCTGTAACCGGTGCTGGATGATGTTCATACCAGTGTTTGTTTACAGCTTTTCCATAATGTTTGCACATTGCCCAATGTAAATATTGCCCAACTCTATCGTGGCGATTTTTATATTCGTTTGGGGCAAGCACAGAACAGCCTGAGATTAGGTGGTCTATTGTTTCTTGGTGTTTATCACAAAACCTGCATTTTGGATCCATATTATTATGCATAATATTTGCCTGAAAGTTTCTCGTGAAAAGACTTTGGTCTTGTGCTGCAAGTATAAATCCTTCAGTTTCAGACTTTAATCCAGATGCACGTAACCATCGATGAGTATTAACTTTGTCAACATTGGATTTATTGGCACGTACTGGATATTGGCCATGCAGAGGTTTGTCTTGCCAGCGCTGTTTCATCTTTTCAAGAGCTTTATCTTTGGCTTTCATTTTCATATTTTTTGCCGCAATAGTTGGTTCTTGGCTACTGTTTTGCTTTTCTACAGAATCTACTAACTGTAATTCTTGTTTGTATTTACTGCCTTCTTTTATTATTGAATATTTTTTCTTTCTTTCTTCATGTTGCCTTACTAATTGTATCATCGATTCCTTTGTTGTTTCTATGTATGTTAGTAAGCCAATAGTTGTTGTCTTGTATGACAATTCCAGCTGAATAAGACCCCTTCCACCTTCTTTACGAGGTATGTATAACGGTCTACATCAGCCTTTGGGTGATGCATCCTATGCTTAGAAAGAAGCTTTCTTGTTTTAGCATCCATTCGCCTGATGTCGTTTAGAGTCCAGTTTAAGATGTTGAAGCTATATTGGACAACTGGGATTGCAAGGCTATTAATGGCCATAACTCTATTCTGTGAATTTAATTCAGTTTTTAATATCATTCGTAGCCTTCTATAGTACTCTTTACGCACTATTTCTTTCATTTTTTTATGGTGAATGTTTTCGCTCTCATTTACACCTAGGTATTTATAAGCTTCTTCTGGTTTCAATTCTTTTATTGTTACAGCGGGGTCTAGGCTAATTGAGGATGTTTCTTGTATTGATCCACGTAAAACTGTAGCTTTAGCACATTTATTCAAATTAAATTTCATTCCAATGACTTCGCCTAAGCATTTTACAGTTTGCAGAAGACCTTCCAGCTCATTATCATTCTTAGCATATAACTTTAAGTCATCCATGTAAAATAGATGGCTTATTTTCTTTTGGCCTATTTTATAACCACATTCTGTCTTATTAAGTTGACTGGTTAGTGCTATTAATGATATGTAGAATTATTATTATTATTATGATTATTATTATTATTATTATTATTATTATTATTATTATGTCATTTTTCATCATATTTCGATTTCTACTATGGTCGCACTACCAACCAAGTCTGCGGAAAGACCTAAGGCAGGTCGTGGCGTGTTGTTATGGCTCCATATCATGTTTTTTCTATTATTATTATTATGTCATTTTTCATCATATTTCGATTTCTGCTTTGGTCTCACTACCAACCAAGTCTGCGGGGAGACCTAAGGCAGGTAGTGGCGTGTTGTTATGGCTCCATTTCATGTTTTTCTATCTTCCCTATCATCCTCAGCATTACATAGATAAAGTTTTCCTTAGTGTGAGGGCTGTACTTAATAAGACAATTTTTTGTATGTCTCTTAAGCTGGGGTTTCCAGGGATTCTTTCAATGTGTTGTTTTGTTCCATTTTTTATCATTCCAAGTGCACCTACTATCACTGGCACAACTCTTGTTTTCAATTTCCACATTTGTTCTATTTCAATTTCCAGGTCTTTATATTTTGACAGTTTTTCAAATTCCTTGATTGCTACGTTACAATCCGCTGGACAAGCCATATCAATTAATAGACAAGCTTTCTCCTTCTGGTTTTTAACAATAATGTCTGGCCTGTTTGCTTCAATTTTTCTGTCTGTGTAGATGGTGTAATCCCATAGAATGGTTACATCTTCTATTTCTGTAACCGGTGCTGGATGATGTTCATACCAGTGTTTGTTTACAGCTTTTTCATAATGTTTGCACATTGTCCAATGTAAATATTGCCCAACTCTATCGTGGCGATTTTTATATTCGTTTGGGGCAAGCACAGAACAGCCTGAGATTAGGTGGTCTATTGTTTCTTGGTGTTTATCACAGAACCTGCATTTTGGATCCATATTATTATGCATAATATTTGCCTGAAAGTTTCTCGTGAAAAGACTTTGGTCTTGTGCTGCAAGTATAAATCCTTCAGTTTCAGACTTTAATCCAGATGCACGTAACCATCGATGAGTATTAACTTTGTCAACAGTGGATTTATTGGCACGTACTGGATATTGGCCATGCAGAGATTTGTCTTGCCAGCGCTGTTTCATCTTTTCAAGAGCTTTATCTTTGGCTTTCATTTTCATATTTTTTGCCGCAATAGTTGGTTCTTGGCTTCTGTTTTGCTTTTCTACAGAATCTACTAAGTGTAAATCTTGTTTGTATTTACTGCCTTCTTTTATTATTGAATATTTTTTCTTTCTTTCTTCATGTTGCCTTACTAATTGTATCATCCAATCCTTTGTTGTTTCTATGTATGTTAGTAAGCCAATAGTTGTTGTCTTGTATGACAATTCCAGCTGAATAAGACTGTCTCTCTCTCTATTACTTTCTCTCTCTCTATCTCTATCTCCCTCTGTCTCTCTCTCTATTACTTTCTATCTCTCTATCTCTATCTCTATCTCTCTCTGTTACTTTCTATCTATCTCCCTCTCACTTGAGTTTTCTCTTTCTTTTAGGACTCTCTTAACATTTTGCCAGCAGCGACAGACACAAAACAGAATTTAAATTTTATCACTTCTCTCTCGTTTCTTTTCCATTCTTTTTTTATTCATTCTCTTTTCCCATTCTTTCCCTGTTCGTTTCTCATGCTAGACAAATAAATGTTTTTAAAAAAAGAACTGAGGAGGCGCTTAGACAAATTATTTCACTGTCTTCCAGACGCAACGACAAAGAAATAAAAATTAACAAAACCTGTTAAACTAACAAATATAAACGTTAAAAAAATAAGTGCAGCTCGTGGTAGACATACATAAGCAATGTTTGTGAACAGACTGAAAAAATGGCAGACAGAGAGAGAGACAGACAGACAGACAGATTGTTGAGTTTTTGGTAGGTCTCAGCAAGTGTGTGGTAATTTATTCCTACTATGTTCTGTTTATTTATAACTAGCAGTTTACCCCGGTTTCACTCTGGTAGATTAAGAATAAAAACATATGATGAATTTACATACCAAATACTTACACAACGACCATCCTGGTCCCTTTTATAGATATAGATAAGAATGTAAAATGTCTCTGTTGGATTAGGGTGGAATACTTTGAAAATTAAAGTTCATAAACGAAATCCACAAAATATCAAGCAATTAGAGGAATTATGCAAGGAAGAATGGGGTAAAGTAACGGAGGGTCAGTGTGGAAAACTTGTGGCCAACTATAGAAAGCGACTGGAAGCAGTGAAACAAAACAGAGGCGACACAACAAAATATTAAATTGATGTATCCAATACTTTTGCATAGGATATTTTTGAACTTTGATAAAAAATTGATTCAACCATGAGTTTTTAATTTTCTTCCACATACAACTAAAATAATTTACGACATATTACTTACCAAATATCAGACAAAATGGCGAACATAGAATAGAGTTATAACAAAAAATAACATGTATCCAATATTTATGCGTGTCACTGTATGTAGATATAGATAATATAAAGTGGGGGATCGATTCTATATTATAATGTTAGGGCGCCGCTCCTATTTGACTACAAATGGACTGTTCCCATTGCTATATATAACAATGGTGGATTCTCTACAAGGGAGTCGTCCAGAGTCACTAGACTGACGACTCTACGACACTGTCAGCTCTCTGACTTCGCGTAGAGGGCGCTCTCTGCTTCCGAGCAGAGAGCAATAACCCAGTCGTGTTTCCGCCGAAGAGTAGAACCACGACTGGGGAAAAATAGACAGATATTTTTTGGCCCGGCTATATGGCCGGGAATACCCACTATAAAATGACCATGTGTCACATCCAGCCTTGCGTGGGAAGGCTAGTAAATACAGTCGTACCGAGTCACTAGACTGACGACTCTACGACACTGTCAGCCCTCTGCCTTCGCGTAGAGGGTGCTCTCTGCTTCCGAGAAGAGAGCAATAACCCAGTCGTGGTTCCGCCGAAGGGTAGAACCACGACTGGGCAAAAATAGACAGACATTTTTTGGCCCGGCTATATGGCCGGGAATACCCACAATAAAATGACCATGTGTCACATCCAGCCTACGTGGGAAGGCTAGTAAATACAGTCGTACCGAGTCACTAGACTGACGACTCTGCGACACTGTCAGCCCTCTGCCTTCGGGTAGAGGGCGCTCTCTGCTTCCGAGCAGAGAGCAATAGCCCAGTCGTGGTTCCGCCGAAGGGTAGAACCACGACTGGGCAAAAATAGACAGATATTTTTTGGCCCAGCTATATGGCCGGGAATACCCACTATAAAATGACCATGTGTCACATCCAGCCTACGTGGGAAGGCTAGTAAATACAGTCATAGAGAGTCACTAAACTGACGACTCTACGACACTGTCAGCCCTCTGCCTTCGGGTAGAGGGCGCTCTCTGCTTCCGAGCAGAGACCAATAACCCAGTCGTGGTTCCGCCGAAGGGTAGAACCACGACTGGGCAAAAATAGACAGACATTTTTTGGCCCGGCTATATGGCCGGGAATACCCACTATAAAATGACTTTGTGTCACATCCAGCCTGCCGTGGGAAGGCTAGTAAATACAGTCGTAGAGAGTCACTAGACTGACGACTCTACGACACTGTCAGCCCTCTGCCTTCGCGTAGAGGGTGCTCTCTGCTTCCGAGCAGAGAGCAATAACCCAGTCGTGGTTCCGCCGAAGGGTAGAACCACGACTGGGCAAAAATAGACAGACATTTTTTGACCCGGCTATATGGCCGGGAATACCCACAATAAAATGACCATGTGTCACATCCAGCCTACGTGGGAAGGCTAGTAAATACAGTCGTACCGAGTCACTAGACTGACGACTCTACGACACTGTCAGCCCTCTGCCTTCGGGTAGAGGGCGCTCTCTGCTTCCGAGCAGAGAGCAATAGCCCAGTCGTGGTTCCGCCGAAGGGTAGAACCACGACTGGGCAAAAATAGACAGATATTTTTTGGCCCGGCTATATGGCCGGGAATACCCACTATAAAATGACCATGTGTCACATCCAGCCTACGTGGGAAGGCTAGTAAATACAGACGTAGAGAGTCACTAGACTGACGACTCTATGACACTGTCAGCCCTCTGCCTTCGGGTAGAGGGCGCTCTCTGCTTCCGAGCAGAGAGCAATAACCCAGTCGTGGTTCTGCCGAAGGGTAGAAGCACGACTGGGCAAAAATAGACAGACATTTTTTGGCCGGGCCATATAGCCCGGAAATCCCAGATATAGACTGACCATGTGTCATATGTTGCCCTTACTGGGAGGGACGACTAA
>JBBBDQ010030187.1:65000-125000 GCA_037127315.1 Ascarosepion bandense
CATGACACCGTGTTGATGCCCACAGCCCTCATGTCGCGTTTTACGATGTCACGATGCAGAAGCTGTGGCTGCTTAACAGGTATTCTTCCAGAGGCCAGCTTTGCATACATCAACGGATTTTATTAAAAATAAGCAAACATAGTGTTTGCAGTGTATTTCATCCGACATTTTTAAAAGAAAATTTGCTGCCTAAATAAACAAATTATACATACATATATATAAACACACACACACACACACACACATATATATATGTGTGTGTGTGTGTGTGTGTGTGTGTGTGTGTGTGTGTGTGTGTGTGTGAAAGGAGAGAAGGCTGGAGAAGAAAACAAAATAAATATAAGTAAAATCCAGACGTTTGCCAGTATCTGCAAACTTCTAAGATTAAACTTCATATTTTTATATAAATGCTCTATCCTCTTGAAATTGAGCACATTTATTGCATAGATTGCTTGCCTTAAAATGTCCTTTACTAGTAATACACAAGGTCAAAACAACTCTTATGTTGGAGGCGCTGAAACAATACTAGTTATATATATATATATATATATATATATATATAGTTTTCGGTTAAAAAATAGTTACTACACCTGAGCCGATATTTATAAATATAATTATTCGGCTTTTTACTGAAACTATTTGTTTTCCCTAACTCTAACTTTCACCTTGCTTTAACCCTAACCTCTAACGCCTAAGCTAACCCTTTCCTGACAGTAATAATACTTCTGTATAATACGCTTTTTAAGGTAGGTTACACCCTATACCAGGATGTGCGTTGTGGTGCAACGGATATCGACACATAATGACAAATCGGTTTGAATTCCAGTTCAATAACTTGCATTCACTTAAGCACAAATACCCTTGGGAAAGGTATTAATACGTATCTTCCCTCCAGCTATGGGTCAAATAACAGGACAGATTCGGTTCTGTAGCTTTGGCTGGCAACCAGCCTACCGCAGAAAGTAATGGCAAACTACTGCGGGATAATCTTCTGCCCAGTCAGTCATGTCTCTTTCGAGACATGATCACCCAAAGCGTGTATCGCGTATGACACATAACTGACTGACAGTGACAGCATTTCGTCATTCAAAAGGTAGGCTACATACTAAACCAGCACCGATATATATATATATATATATATATATATATATATATATATATACTTTAAAGGAAGCAGGGGAAATAATTTTGAAATACTTGTCGAAGGTTCTGTCTGTTAATCCCTGACCCGACCTTGAGTATATAATATCAACCACCGGTTATGTTGATTTACTAGATTTTTTGGCATTAAAACAACGTTTGCGGAATTGTACTCAATTGAAGGCGAGAGACACAGCTGGTTTAGAAAGTAAAAGTTACAAAAACAAATTTGCCCGCCAAAGATATCGTTCTTACGTGTCTTGACTGATTCGACGAAAATGTCACTGTGAAGCAATGGAAATTCAGAAGAAAAAGAGAATTGCTGCCAAAATGGTCGCAAAAAAAAAAAATTCGCTTCTCAAACAGAGAAATAACAAAGAATTTCAAACATTTCGCATTGTACGCAGCTGCTCGAAGTCTGCTTGCTGCTAAGGTCGGAATCATTTTATTATTATTATTATTATTATTATTATTATTATTATTTAATGTGTGTTGGTGGGGAGGGGGTAAAAAACTTTGCTAGACTCACTTAGCGGACATTGAACAGTATTTTTTCAGGAAGTCTGCATTATCTCCTGACTCGCTAGTCTTATATTTGGCATGGTAAACTATTGCCAATTCTTCAGAGAGAGTGACAAAGAGAGTGGAGGGAGTGTGAGATAGGGAGAAAGGCACTGTATAGCATTTTTGCACATAAAACGATTAACACATTCAAATATAAGATAATAAAATATAAAATATTAGATGCAGCTACAAGATTTAATTAAAAATGCGTAAGCTACCAGAGATATAAATATTACGTTTAGTCGTAAATACAAGCAAATATAAAATATACAGTCTCTCCCCTCCCTCTTTCTCAATTGATATATATATATATATATATATATATATATATATATATATATATATATGTATATATATGAGAAAAATTAAGGCAGACACGTTATTTCATAGTAAATCGGAAGTGTGGGCCTATTTCGGGCGAATCATCATCAGCTTCCGTCTTTATTCAATTTATTTAAAAATATATATATATTGTTAAATATAAGAGAAGATTGACTGATTATGTTTAATCATGAGCCATTCCAAACATCGTATTTTGGCTTTAATTTCAGGTGAAACTAAAGAAAAAATTCTCCAACATTTGGATAATCTTTTAAGTTGGTTCTAAGCTTTGGGCTCACATGAGCCATCTTCAGAGAGGTTACAGAGAACCAACTTAATAAAAAAATATCCAAATTTTTGAGAATTTTTATCTTTATTTTCACCTAAAATTAAAGTCAAAATACGATGTTTAGAACGGCTCATAATTAAACATAATAGCCATTCATTGTCATATTTAACATTATATGTTTAGAAAATTATCTGCTGCCTCGATACACTATATATATATATATATATATATATATATATATATATATATATATACACAAGTTTTGTTAAAGACGACTGACAAGGCAGTGCGATTAAGCTTTTAATTACATTTCTTGAGTTCTTCCAAGTGTACGAAAGTATAAAATATATTTTGATAGTAAAAATATTAGCAACACAAATAATATATATTTATAGTGGAATTACCAACAATAAAATTTTAAAGGAAAAACATTATATCTGTAGTTGGATACATTTTATCCTTAGTTGCATATATAGAATAGCGTTCAAAATATATTTAGCTGAAGGCATACAATTGCGTATAAATATCTAGATTTCTGCAGTAAGTAACCGATATAGGTTCATCTGCTGCTAAACAAAATCAAACAACCAAAGAAGTGATTCCTGTAGGCTATAGTGGCTGGACAGAGCAAGGAGAAAATTGTGGTTTCTCCGTACTGTAAAGGAAACTACGGCATCGGTTTTCATCCATGAAGAATCTTCGGTGGCAGAATTTACGCCTGAAAGGTTAAGATTTAAATTGGGGATAAACTTTTTTTCTCCTTTTATTATTATTTTACTCTTGCCAGTTGAATTCCTTGCATTCACTTTCGCGCAAATACCCTTGGGAAAGGTATTAATCCGTCTATTCCTTCCAGTTATGGGTTAAATAACAGGACAGATTGGGTTCTATAGCCTTGGCTGGCAACCAGTCTACTGCAGAAAGCAATGGAGGTTATAAAAGGGGACCTTGGATTTAATTCAACGAGTCGAGGAACGTCGACTGATGAAACCCAGCATAAGGAATTCGACCACCACTAGGCGAGAATTGAAAGGAACATCTGAAAAAGTAGGGTGCGTATTCTTTTTAGACGTCGGGGTTCACCAGTAAAGCGGTAGGAAGATGGTTACTGTTTTTTGGAGTTGGTAGTGCAGTGGATATCGGCTCGGGACGAGAAATCGTGGGGTGAGGGGGGGAAAGTTCGAATTCCAGTTGAATTCATTGCATTCACTTACGCGCAAATAGCCTTGGGAAAGGTATTAATCCGTCTCTTCCTTACAGTTATGGGTTAAATAACAAGACAGATTTGGTTCTATAGCCTTGGCTGGCAACCAGTCTACCGTAGAAAGCAATGGCAACCTACTGCGGGATAATCTTCTGCCCAGTCAGTCATGTCTCTTTCGAGACATGATCGCCCAAGCGTGTTTCACGTATGGCATTTAACTGACTGACTCTTGTTTTATTCTTACAGTAGAGAAGAACCGAAGGAAATCTGTCAGTATAATTCTGTCCTGTGCTTTACTTAAGAACTCGTTACTGTAGCGGATAATAAATTAATTAAAATCAACTCTCTATTTCACTTTTACAAAAATTCACAACGACGTGTGAAATCCTGGTTTTCCCAAATAGAAAAAGAATTGACCATCTGCTTAAAGAAAGAGTCGAAACCAGATTTCGCAAGTAGGTGTTAAAATGATTTTTGACCAATAGGAGCGATTTGCAAGACCAAAAGGACTTCGCGTGTAAGTGCGAAAATATCTAGATTACAATAAAAGGACCTCATCAATGTCAGTCAAGTCAGTCAGAAGGAAACAGCGAGAAAGGCACACATTTAAAATGTAACCAACTTCAAGTGACCCTGACATTGTTCTCTTTCTCTATTTCAACAATTACTACTATGAACATTTCGTACTAACTCGACCCTTAAACTCCTAATAATTTTTCTAATTATATATTAACCCCTACAACTTATGTTATTCTTTCCTTTCATGAAATTTCTATTTTAAAATACAAAATGTATATTTTATTCTTCTTACGCTATTTCACACAATTCCACCTATTTCAACCTTCCGACAACCAACCTTCTAATGAAAAACCTCTGATGATAATAATGCTGCTTATAACTTGTAAGTTGTACGGAGTTCGGTTAAGTATGACCCAAGTCCGAACAAAAGAAACATTAACCAGCTCCCTACATTTCAATACAATCCCAATCGTTAACGTCTTAGTTGATGCTGAAAGTCATAATCCACCAAACTCCCCTTATAAAACATACAAGCAGAAACTCATGTCTTCTGAACAACAAAAGTAAGTGTATTCAAAGAGAGAATTTTGTTGTTATAAAACAGAATTAACCGTGTAACCCGTAATATTTTTCTTTATGTAAATTGACTCATGAAATATTAGATCCTGGCAAAAGTTCGTGCTTAATTATAAAACTAAAACCAATGAAAATTAGTCACCGACTTTTGTAATCATCCAATACGTAGAAATATAAAACAAACAATTATTAGCAATAACTTACCGATTACATCAACAGCACAAGATTATTAATCATGAATATATCGGCCCAGCCTTTGAGATTTGAAAAAGAAATCACTCGAACGGCGATCGAGAACGAGGGAAAATTTTCCCACCCCCAAATCCTTTTACTCGACAGACTCCATTTTATTAATAGTCACCTTACGTAAACATAGCGTGAATCGCTGACGGAAAACAAAAAATGAAATTTTAATTAAAATTTCGAACGTGTTAGAAAGGATTTAAAAATTTTAAAGAATAATAACAGCAAAATTTGATCTTTCCTCTTAATAAGAGCATAAACATTTTGATGATAAAACTTTATTTTTATTAAGTTTGAGCCTTTTTAACATCATGATATTCCCCTTTTTTGACAATTGAGTGGAGGTACCTAAATTCTCTACGATTTTAGCATCATGATATGCCCTTCTTTTTGACAATTGAGTGGAGGTACCTAAATTCTCTACGATTTTAACATCATGATATGCCCTTTTTTTTGACAATTGAATGGAGGTACCTAAATTCTCTACGATTTTAACATCATGATATGCCCTTTTTTTGAGAATTGAGTGGAGGTACCTAAATTCTCTACGATTTTAATATCATGATATGCCCTTTTTTTTGACAATTGAGGTACCTGAATTCTCTACGATTTTCTTTAAAAAAATTGTTTGTATAATTTATTTTTCGGTGCATGGTTGAAAGAAGTATGCGATTTTTTTTCTTTCTTTCACATGTTGTTTCTAATTTTCGTAAGCAGGAACGAAATATAAGATAATATTTTTCCAAGCGAGCTTTAATCTGGGCGACAGAGACATTTTGGCTCCACTATGGAAGCGTTAATTAAACGAATGTTCACACTGACGGCGACAATAAAAGCTCAATAATGTATTGCATTTCATTTCTAAGTAACCTGCGAATCTTCAATGGCATATTTTGAGTTGTAAACGAATCAGATTTCTTTTTTCATTGCCAGATTTTTAATCGACCCGGTGCGAGTAAAGCAATAAACTTTACTCTTCCAAGTTTTTAATCGTCTGAGTCGATCGGGCGAGTGAACCTTCAAAGGCTGTTCGGCATATATCTTCATATATATATATATATATATATATATATATATATATATATATATATACAGGGTCTATAAGAATCATTTTACAAACATTAAGTGCAGGTTCCCCACACCAAAAAAAGGTAAAACGTTCATATAACCATATTAAGTTTAAAGAATTTTTACATAAGATGGCTCTGTGTTACCATGTTGACTAGGTTACATATCTGATTCGTTTACATTTGTGGTGAGTGTATCTTCAAAGTTTAACATGTTCCATAGTGAGTTAACCGAAAAGTATTTCGATTAACATTGGCAGGATATTATTGTGAGCAGGTAGCAACGAGTTTTACAAAAGCCTGTGAGAATGGTAATGGACGCGAGGCTGCACGGTTGTATCGGATTACCTTTCCAGACTGAAGACAGCTGAGTCATCCAACATTTGCTGTTGTTTATCGTTGCGTTGCTGAGACAGAGTCTGTGGCATCACAAATTGCCGATCTCATAATCCTGACCACGAAGAACCCATTCTACAGGGACGATTCAGGTATCAGCAAATGTCAAGTGGCCGTCGCATGTCTTACATCTGATAGGTACTATCAGATGTAAGACATGCGACGGCCACTTGACATTTGGGGGTAATTCAAGAGCAGCTCCACTTTCCAGGTCATAATCAACGTGTGCAGGGTCTTTCACATTCTGATCACTCACCACGGGAAATCTTTTGCCGGTAGTTTATTAAACAAACTGCCAATCCATTGTTTCGTTCTTCAGTCTTGCTTACGGATAAGCAACATTTGGAAGAGAGGGGATAACAAATTCAAACAACGATTATTTAAGAGTAGATCGAAGTCCTCATGAGACAATACATGCTAGGCAACAGCATCAGTAGGTCCATCTGTTCTTCCAGTATGTAGTACAGAAGCTGTCTACCCTGACTTTATTTCAAGCACACTTCCAGACCTGCCATGGGGACCTTCAAAACGATTCAAAACTGTGTAGGAGTATTTGAAAAAGGCCTCCAGTCAATGATTCAGCGGATGCATTCGTGTGTACAAGCAGGCAGAGGACATTTTGAACATGTTATGAGTTGTTGGGTTGATGTAAAACGATATACTTTTTCACATATGTTTATACAGACATTTTATTTGGCTGTTTGGTGAAAATAAAGAAAACGACATTTGTATATTTTTTCAATATGCTGGTTCTAATCTTTTGGCTCACATGGCATAGCAATGTTTGATGTAAACACAACATAAAATCATCTTTGATGGTGGATGTCTTTATGTTAATGTCCCTGTAACTTCTCTGAAGATGGCTCATGTGAGCTGAAAGCTTAGAACCAGCATAACGAAAAAGCTTTCACCTGAAATTAAAGACAAAATACAATGTGTGTGTGTGTGTGTGTGTGTGTGTGTGTGTGTGTGTGTGTGTGTGTGTGTGTGTGTGTTGGGCGAGTGTGTTTGTGTGTTATTATGTTCTGTGGAAAGTGCTATCTAAAGACCATCAGCATATCGATTTCTCTCTCTCTCTCTCTCTCTCTCTCTATATATATATATATATATATATATATATATATATAAGACCTGAAGATTGTAGTTGCTAGGTGTGTGCCTCACGGTCAATCTTTATACTTATATATGTATATAATATATACATCGTTACTCTATATTGTACCATAAAAAAGCAATATTTTTAACTTCTGCTCTTTAACATCACCTTATTTACTTAAGTTTTGACTAGACTTTCTTTCGAATCACTGAGTCTTATGGTGAGATAACGTTGAAACATTGGTTCCCGTACGATCAACGTCGATCCTGGTCAGTACCTAGAAATTGTGACCACTTGTAACTACTAGGTTTTGTAAGCTTGGATGTGCGGTTAGTGTAATGGACAACCGCACAAAATGGGGAATCAGAGTGGCGTGTTCAGTCGGGTTCAGCTACGCGTAAATAATAACTGGGAAACATATAACTTCAACTCTAGCAAATAATTCAGTTAAGTGCCATACGTGAAACACGCTTGGGCGATCATGTCTCGAAAGAGACATGACTGACTGGGCAGAAGGTTATCCCGCAGTAGGTTGCCATTGCTTTCTGCGGTAGACTGGTTGCCAGCCAACGCTATAGAACCCAATATGTCCTGTTACTTAACCCATAACTGGAAGGTAGAGACGGATTAATACCTTTCTTAAGGATATTTACGCGTAAGTGAATGCAATGAATTCAGCTGGAAATCGAACTCGGCTCCTCGATTTTTCGTTCCGAGCCGATATTCACTGCACCAAAACGCACATAACTACCAACTCTATAAATTTGAAAAAATCTATAATGACTAAAATCTATAAATATTTTCTGTCTTTATATAAATGTTTGATAAGCCGTAGAAAAGCAATTAATCAAGCAAGGAAGTAAATACTTATTTTTATCCCTTTAAATATGGGTTAAATAGTAGGAATTTTATCATAAATCCATTTTATTTTCAAACGCCTATTTTTTTACAGCAAGTTTCACCCTGTACAAGCCCGGGGGCATTCAATATAGAGGGAGTAGTTTATATGGATAGGAAAGAAATCAGTCTCAAAAATATGTTCAGTGTTTAATAACATACAAAAGGTTGATAAGCCGTAAAAAAATAATTCAAACCACCGAATCTAGAAATCTAATTTACTGAGATTTGACAAAAGTATCTTTCAAACATTTTACCTTTCAAACGCGTTTCTTTTAAAATCTATTGTGTTCGATATGGCAATGCCTATTATATATCATATAATAGGATATATTCACCTCGATACATACGCGCGTGTATTATTAGTGAATGATTTTTCTTCTACTGGGATCGATAATTTAACACACAATCAGTATTATTTGCAAACATTATTTTCAAACACTTATTACGTAACAGTGCATTGAAAATATGCTAAAACTCGTTTTGTACAAATTCTGAGCGTTATTTTATTGAATTGCATTTGGAAAATAGGACAGAGAAAAAATCAATATTTTTCTAAGAATGAAATCACAATAACACTCTTGAGTTTATAATTATTATATACTAGCTGAAGTACCTGTCTACACAGGGTAAACTTTCATAACATAATAAGAAAAAAATCCTTCTTGAGATATACTAATAGATCATTACGGATAAAGTACAAGTCATCGATGGGGATTTTGAAATTGTCTGGCTAAGTTCAAATTACGCATTATTCAGATGTTCTCGAAAATGATTTTTTAAAAAGGCCTGAATCTATTTTCCAACTCTGGATTAAATAGCAGATTAGACTAGATTCCATCCTTGAGTGGCAACCTCTTGAAGAGAAGGAACACCCTGAATTCCAGATCATGCATTAGTTAATAGGAAACGACTCTACTGTATTTCCCGAGAAGGATTCATGTCTGATCACTAGTTAGGTGTGGGACCATTTGGGAATATCATGTGCTTTAAGCTTAGGTGTGCGGGTGGTGTAATGAATAATGGCTGGCAATACTTAATCAGAGGGCCGAGTTCTAATTTGATTTGTGTTTGTTATTTTCATTTACTCGATAAAAAAAAATTACTAGTTAGGTGTGGGACCATTTGGGAATACCATGTGCTTTAAGGTTAGGTGTGCGGGTGGTGTAATGAATAATGACTGGCAATACTTAATCAGAGAGCCGAGTTCTAATTTGATTTCTGTTTGTTATTTTCATTTACTCGAAAAAAAATGATATGAATCTTCATCTTCTATCCATCTATTAGAAATTTTTTTTTTGCTAATAATCTAATCTTGTAAAATCATGGACACCAGGAAAAGAATAAATATCCTAAGTCTAAAGTTAATACGTGTTTTTTTTCTGAAAAATAAATAATGCTATAATATCTATAGTGAGAATAAATTGTAAATGAATTCCTTGCCGAAATACCCGGAGAATCTGAAATCATGTAATTGTTATCAGGCATTAATGTAAGCATTTTAACCTGTAGAGGGCGATGAGTGGCTCCCAACATATCGGTAAAATATCCTTAACTGAAATAATCCAATGTAAATTATCACTGTAAAATTGTAATAAAAGGCAAACGAAGTAAAATGAATAATTATTAGAAATTAATTATAATGGCAGGGCATCATAAAACAATTCTATTAAATTTTAGATCAACACGATGATTTAATAATTGCAAAAACAGACGAAAACCGTAATATACGAACTAATAATGCGGATTCGAAATTAGGGCAGGAAAAGAAACTGATGAAATTAACACGTAAATTGTAGGAAAAGAAATTTGTTTTTTTTTTTAATCATTTCACCCCGAGCAAGGCGGAAACGCCACTGATGTGCAGGGGGTTACATAAATGTAAAAAGATTAATTAGAAAAGAGTGAGGAGTAAAAACTAGTTAGAAAGGAACAATAGAAAGCTGAGAAAGCAAGTGCGATGACAGATACATAGGTGAAGAGAAAGGGAAGGTTATACAGGGGAGGGGAGAGTGCAAGACTCCAGTGGTTAGTAGATGAGTATTGACTTTGCATTTAAATTTCTGGAGGTTGTAGCCGTCAGGAAAGCAAGAATACGGGAGTAAGTTCCACAGGCGGGAAGTGCGAGAGAAGAAGCTGCAGGAGTAGAATTGTCGTCTGCATTTGGCTAACCTGACTGTGAATGGGTGGGACCCAGTTGCCAGTCTGGTTGCACGAGTAAACACCTGTTGAGGAGGCATCAGTGACTTAAGCTCATCCGAGCAGAAGCCATGAAAGTATTTATAGAAGAGACAGAGGGAGGCCACATTTCGACGATGGGGAAGTGGCTGCAGTCGAGTCGTCAGATCAGTACCTATCACATTACAGACTCTCCTTTGGAGCTTGTCAAGAACACTGAGGAGAACGGCAGGGGCACCTGACCATAAATGGCAGCAGTACTCCATGCACGGACGGATGGTTGACTTGTATATATGCAGGATGGATTCAGGTGGAAAAAACATCCTGGATCGACATAGTGACCCAATCTTCTTAGCAGTAAATTATTAAGATTTGTATCCACAAGACTGTCATTATATAAAAAAAACAAAATTGCGTAAAAAATAATTAGATTTCGGCATTAAATAACCAACAAAAGTTTATATGCAACTAAAAAAAAACAAAAGAAAAAGTCAATCAACCAAGAAGGCGTAGTAATTCATCGATATTTACAAAAAGAAGAAATAAGTTAGAGGAAGCCATGATTATATAGGTCCTGAAGAAAACAGCATGAAAAAAAAATTTGATTTTAATGTCGTGCAGAAAGCAATTAGTCAACAGAACCTCAATGTGTAACAAACATTAAACTTTTAATTCTAACACAGTGAATGTTTTTTTTTTCTCTCGGATGATTCTCTTTAGAGTCAGTTGATGGCTGTCCAAGAAGCAGTCAGAATATTCATTCGAATTTATTTTGAAAATAAAATAATTCTCGTCGCAAGTGAATATCACGTCGAAAATGGATACTTTTTTTCAGTCTTTAGCAAGAACGAAAAAAATGAACAAATTATTCTATGTAACTTCTAGAAAGCTCACGCAAAAAAAAAACAAAAATAAAAAAACAAAAAACAAAAAAAAAACGATTTTCATAGTCTGTGATTTTCCCCTGAGATTTCGAAACAGCATACTGCAGATGATTGATTTCGCACGTAAAAAAAACATTTGCATAAATTTCACGCACTAAGATTTATTGAAAATTAGCAATAGACAATTCATCAACATTATTGCCTGTAACAAATATCATTTACATTAAAAAAAAACAAACAAACTAAAAAACAAGTCAAGCAGTAAATTACTGGCGGCTAACGTTTTCAAGGCGAGCGTTCTTTTTTCCAAAATAAGATACTAGATATTGAAAGAATCAGCAAAAACAATTTTCAAGGTAATTAACATTCTCTACGTTTTTATTCGCATTATATAACATCACCGGCGTGACGTGGCTTCCCTGTGCCTTTTCTATAAATACTATCATGGATTCTGCTCTGATGAACTTAAATCACTGGTGCCCTATAGGTGTGAGTTTGCACGAGATACTAGATTGGCAACTAGGTCACACCCTTTTACAGTGAAACCGATGAAATGTAACCGCAATTTCTACTCCAACAGCTTCTTTTCTCGCACTTCCCGACTGTGGAATTCCCTTCCGCATGCTTGCTTCCCCGACGGCTATAACCTCCAGGAGTTTAAATGTAAGGTCAATAGACACCTCCTAACACACTAACCATCCCATTCTCCCCAACTCTCCCCCTTTGTACATCCTAACTCGTCTATCGCCCTGTGTAAGCCCCTGCGTTATAGTGGCAGTGGAATGCCTTGCTTTGGGTGACATGATTAAAAAAAAAATGATAGCAATAATTATTTTTTTTATGAAACTTATTCAAGAGAATCGTCAGATGCATTATTTCTTATGTATGTCCTGCGTTTAGTGCAACCCGTTAGGAAATACCTATACCAGCATTTCTCAAACTTTCTTTCTCTAGGCCGTATTTTCAGAATTAAAATATTCTCGCTCCTTACTAAATTTTACGTAATAAAAAGTCCATTTAAAATAACCTACTACACAAATACTTTATAATATGATTGAAGTACACCAATGTGATCAAAGCCTCACCTGCTATCCTCCTCCATCCCGCTTGCTATCCTTCACCGCCTCACCTGCTCTCCTCCTCCGCCTCACCTGCTATCCTCTTCCGCCTCACCTTCTATCCTCTTCCGCCTCACCTGCTATCCTCCTCCGCATCACCTGCTATCCTTCAAAGTAGACTTCAGAAACCCATTTTTTAAAAAGTTTGTGTGAATACAAATATTTTCCAAATTTCAACCGACAGTAGCACTATATAATTGAACCAAAAATGCTGAATGTTTCTTCATAAAGAAACAGCTAGTCATTCCGATACTATTTAAAATATATAATAAATTATGGCTGTTATATATGTTCATGGATTCTTACAGTCGTTCTGCAAACTTCAAGTCGTAAGATACATCTTTTTCTATATTTCTGAGAGAAGGTATTGTAATTATCTATAATAATAGGTCTATTGTCCTCATCTTTATTGCCATATTCATGATATTTTGGCCGTTGTACGCTCCGACCTTAATTCATGGAACGAAAACTATCTACCGCAGTGATTGCAATGGTTTAATTCGAAATTGAAACGTCGTGAATATGGCAATTTTTTTATCTATTATCTACCCATGATATAAAATATTTTCTGAATTGGGATCAAATACAGATTGTAATCATAGGATAAGGAACAAACAGGAAACGTTTATAAATCTAACACGTTTCGCTGTTGTTAAAGCTTTACCAGAGAATGAGATAAGAAGAAAAGGAAAGGAGAAACGATTCTGGTATTATTTTTTATTTTGTGTTTTTTTTTTAAACCATTTCACCCCAAGCAAGGCACTCCACTGCCACTATTGCGCACGGGGTTATATAGGGGAAGGTAAAGAGAAAGAGTGGTTAGATATAGGAAATATCAGAAGGAGGGTGATAGACGGGTAAAGATACCGAGGCTGAGGGTTGGGTAGATGGGATGAGTGTTTGAAAGAATGAATGCGGGTTAGTGTGTTAGGGGGTGTCTATTGACCTTACATTTAAACTGCTGGAGATTGTAGCCGTCGGGGAAGCAATCATGTAGAAGGGAATTCCACAGTCGGGAAGTGCGAGAAAAGAAGCTATTGGAGTAGAAATTGCGGTTACATTTTATCGGTTTCATTGTAAAAGGGTGGGACCTAGTTGCTAATCTAGTATCTCGTGCAAATTCGCACCTAGGAGGCACCAGTGATCTAAATTCATCGGAGCAGAAGCCGTGAAAGTATTTATAGAAGAGACACAGGGAAGCCAAGTCACGCCGTTGAGAGAGCGACTGCAGCCGGTCTGCCAAGTCGGTATCGAACACATTGCAAACTCTCCGTTGTATTTTGTCAAGAACCCCGAGGAGAATAGCGGGGCCTTCCGACCAGATGTGGTTTGTTTCAAATCTACTCAATGAAAAGCAAGCATCGAAACAGAAATAAAAATACCAGGATATTTGTCCGTCTATTTTTCTCGATATTTCATTTTTCTGATGAAGCTTTAATAAAAGAGAAACTTGTTTCCTTCATAAACATTTCCTATTTATCCCTTATCCTATCATATAATTATATGTATATTTATAATCACAGCTTATATTCATGACTGGCATTGCTTAAGTTCTTTCTAAATTGATATTCATGGTTTTCTTTTGCGAACGACGTCAGTAATCTTTAGAAATTATAATATAGTTTCAGATAATGCTTGTTTTTCCTGGTCCATAGACGAAATCAATATGTACTTCGGTTATTAATTTAAACCGAATCAGATTATCTACAGTTTGTGATATACAATCTCAATAACGCTGATATCGATCTCTTCTATACAAGTGTAGATATTGATTAATCCACAGTTGCCACTTTGAGAGATATTGGATTTATGAGGAAAGTACTTTATTAGAATTTCCTCGATGTCAGCCGATTCGTTATAGGCATATGAATCCGTTCTTCAGACGACTAAGCCTTATATTAATTCAGTTCAAACGTATATTATATTCCACTCACAGTCGCTTGTAACAATTATCAATTTAAAGAAAAAAAAATGTATTTTTTAATATGTAAGTACGTAGTCGCTTCATTTGTAATAAATTCATTTCAATAAAATTCAGATCATTTTTCTACGTGGTTTCAGAGATTGGGATTGATAGGTGCACAGGGTATACTTCATATAACTAGTCTTTTCCATTTACTATTAACACTTGAATTCACGGCACTTAAACATTCTCACGATCGAATAACGCTAACTTCACACGTAGTGCTGGATTGCTAAAGATAAGAAACGGGTAATCAATTGCTAAATTGATGATCACGTATATTTATCGATTGCCCTATGTGTAAGTAGTTTTACGGTAAAACAGATTGGCCTAGGTTGGAACAAATTTAAGACAGACAGATTGCCCTATTTGTGAATAGTTTTACGACAAACAGTTTGCCCTATGTGTGAATAGTTTTACGACAAACGGATTGCCATATGTAGGAATAGATTTACAACAGACAGATTGCCCTAGGTGTGAATAGTTTTACAACAGACAGATTGCCCTAGGTGTGAATAGTTTTGCGGCAAACAGATTGCCCTGTGTGGGAATAGTTTTACGACAGACAGATTGCGCTATATGGGAATAGTTTTACGACAGACAAATTGCCCTATGTATGAATAGTTTTACGACAAGCAGATTGCGCTATGTGTGAATAGTTTTACAGCAAACAGATTGTCCTATATATTAATTGTTTAACGGTAAACAGATCGACCTATATATTAATGGTTTTACGGCGAACGGATGTCCTATGTGTGAATAGTTTTATGGCGAACAGATTGCCCTATATTGGAATAGATTTACGTCAAATAGATAGCCCTATGTGTGAGTAGTTTTACAACAAACAGATTGTCCTATATATTAATTGTTTAACGGTAAACAGATCGACCTATATATTAATAGTTTTACGGCGAACGGATGCCCTATGTGTGAATAGTTTTATGGCGAACAGATTGCCCTATATTGGAATAGATTTACGTCAAATAGATAGCCCTATGTGTGAGTAGTTTTACAGCAAACAGATTGTCCTATATATTAATTGTTTAACGGTAAACAGATCGACCTATATATTAATGGTTTTACGGCGAACGGATGTCCTATGTGTGAATAGTTTTATGGCGAACAGATTGCCCTATATTGGAATAATTTTACGACAAATTGATTGCTCTATGTGGGAATAATTTTACGCAAAACAAAAATCGACATGCTTAGTTCGAATCCGGTTTGTCATGTCCTCTTTCGCGCAAATAACCTCTTATTGCCTCTATTGGTTTGAGTTTGCTAACCAGTCTAGAAGAGGAAAAACTGAATTTAAAATATACCTGAAGACAAATGGGCTCCAATCATGGTCTCTTGTCCGAGACATAGCACTTTTGCTTTAGGTGCAATACCCCAACTTCAATCCGGGTAGTTTACCCGACTTGTGACTAAGAAATTAATGGACTTCATCCAAACTAAATAAACATTTTGAAAAAGATTAACCGAAGAAATGTATTTCTGTTATAGCCTATCCGAAAATTAGTAACAAATAACCGAACTCAATATTGCATCACTCTTCTTTTAAATTTCACTCAGTGGCTAGGGTTGAACACACACACACACACACACACACACACACACACACACATATATATATATATATATATATATATATATATATATATATATATATATATATATATATAAAAGTGTCGAAACAAAATAGCTACTTTTGTAGTGATATTGTAACATTTCAATGTTATAATTTATTAATAAATATTATTATTATTAGCTCTACTTTGTATTGAGCACTTTTTTAAAAATAGTGTTTCTTTGGATGAGGAATATTATTCCACCCATACTTGGATATATATATATATATATATATATATATATATATATCCGTGTGAATAAGGAACGAAGGAAAATTTATAGCGTTGAAAACATTAATTTAAACAGTGCTCGATATATAATATAGAGCTGTGAATATTTATTATAAATTAGAGTTTAGAACATGTACAAATTATTATCCACTACAAAGTGTAGATTTTGTTTCGATATGGAAATGACATTGTCTCATCAGGTAGTGTGGAAAGGAATGGAAAGTCTTTTTCTCATATTTGGCGATTGTGTGCGAGATGTAGGTAGTGTGAGGGAAAAGGAAATTAAAAAAGAGTTGGAATTTGTTCGTCAGAATTTGGAGTGAAAAGAGGGAATAAGTATGGGATAGAGTCGATTAATGAACGTGTCGAAAGTTTTGTAGACAGATTTAACATTAAATGATAAGGTATAGTCTTTTATAGCTTATATCTGATTTTTTTTTTCGGGTTTTAAAAAAGAGGAAAATAAGGAAATGTATATAGATTGGGAAGGAATAGGATTAGATGCGATGAAGTGGGAATAGTAATTACTATTTTTGAACCTATCTTTATGATTGAATTCTACGGCTATACAATAATTTTGTATTTAAACATAGTTTTTATAATTAGTCTCTTTATAGTATATTTAATCTTTAATTTAGTTTATAAAGCTTGATTCGGAGCTGGTAGGACGTTCATATTTGGAGATAAAAATTATTTATTAGAAATATTAAGGATGGTTTAGTGAGACAATTCATTCTAATAAGACTGGTTTCGTGAAATAAATCTTACTAAGATTAGTTTAGTGGGACAAGTCTTACTAATAAGATTAGTTTAGTGGGACAAGTCTTACTGATAAGATTAGTTTAGTGAGACAAGTCTTACTGATAAGGCGTACGGCCTATCACGTTGAATATACTGGTTCTCTCTCGATCACAGGAGTTAAGCAACGCTGAGCCTGGTCAGTACTTAGATGGGTGACCGCTTGGGAATACCAGGTGCTGTAAGCGTTTAGTAACGGATATGCGTTGTGATGCAGTGGATATCGGCTCGGAAAGAGAAATCGGTGAGTTCGAATTCCAGTTGAATACCCTGTATTCACTTAAGCACTGGTACCCTTGGGAAAGGTATTAATCCGTCCATTCCCTCCAGTTATGGGTTAAATAACAAGGGTATGACTTGGGGACCCTGCTCTTAAAAACAAATCTCAATGAATCGTGAAAAGAAAAATGTTGTAAAAATAAAATAACCTTACCCAAAATCATTGGTTATGACCTTAAAATGATCCCATAAGGATTGATAGGTCGTTAAGCCTCAAAAACAAACTTACTAATAAGATTAGTTTAGTGAGACAATTCTTTCTAATAAGAGTGGTTTAGTTAACTCACAGATGTGGATTCGAGACTATTTGCTTGTAAATGAATATAACGAACCTAACTGAAATTGGAACTCGCCTCTTCGAGTAAAAATCCCGAGCTATTATCCTCTACACCACTCGCACTTCCAATCTTATTGCACCTTGTATTCTCAAGCGATCATCCATCTTGGTAAATGAGCAGGCTCGACATCGCTTAACTTCAATGATCGTATGGGAACCGTTCCTTCAATGTAGTGCGGCCGTAAGCTGTAATGATTGACGGTAGAAATTAGGAGGTAAAAGTGCATATTTGGAGATAAGGATTGTATTAGACATTTAATGGTTGATTGGTTGTACGCTCCGACTTTCTTCAGGTACGAAGAATTTCGAACCGAAACTTTTATTACAGTCACTGGAGTATATGCATTTTTTGGTAGTCATGAGTTTTCCCCCTCTGACCATGTATGTTATTTGTTCACCACTGCTGTAGACTGGTACTGAACTCACAACTCTATGGGTCAAGTCACGGGAACTAACCAACGTCTATATCCACTGGGCCATGTGTCCTTAATAACAACTGAATGTCTTGGAATTATAAACCGGATGTTCAGTAACCAATATTTTTACCAGAGTTCATATTGCAATTTTTTTTACGTTAATAGTTTTCTCTAGTACGTTTTTTACCAGAGTTCATATTGCAATTTTTGGCACTAATGATTTTCTCTGGCACTCCGTATTACTGGTTCGCATATTGTGTTAATCTTTATGTTTGGTTGGCTTAGGAGATTTTTTAAACCTAGCATATGTGCTGATTCCTTAATATTACGTAATTTCCAATGGCGTTCTCTATCTATTATTTCAACTTCATCACATAGGGAGCGGTGATCCCCTTTCTCCCTCTATATGTGGTCAGCTAGGCCTAATTTTTCTATCTTCCTTCGTGTTACTGCCTTGCTATGATCTTGTAGCCTTACCTTAAGGGAATGGCCTGTTTCTCTTTTATATTTCTTTCCACAGCTACATGGAATGGCGTACACACAGTCCTTAGTCATGTCTTTCTCCGCAAAGAATGGAATTCATATACCCCAGTGATTGTAATAAAGGGTTCGGTTCGAAATTCGTAGCACCTGAAGAAGGCCGGATCGTACAATGACCGAAACGTCGTACACATGACAAGAAAGTGAGGATAATAATCCGAAAAATGTAAAATACTGTAAAAAAATACTGTAAAAAAATACTAAATCACAAATGTAGATTTTCATAACACTCAAACATTCCCAGAGTTGAAACTTGGCGTCATACAATCCTTTTGTGAGTCTATTTGACCTTATGTCATACAAAGTTAGTTGATATAAAAAATGATCTATTTTTACCATCGGCCTTTTGATGTTTTGATAAACATTCCTTAACCTTTCTCATAAATTATATGATATAAACGTGTACGGTTTTGGTTTCATCATGGTACTGCATATGTGTAAGCAAATCTGTACACATTTAACACCCGCGTCTATGAGTAGGCAGCCAGGCCGGTTATTAATTTTTTTTTTTCCTCGCGTGCTATACTATAAATATCGTTCGACGTTAAATGGATCTCAGGAAACTGCCTGGAGGAAGAAGTATCGTTTCACAATCATTGCAATTCAGGAGTATTTACTTACGGTTTTTTCACCTTTATTTTTAAATAGATCCAGGATTTGGAAGATTCTTTTTTAATTGTATCACCCCGAGCAAGGCGGTAACACCACTGATGTGCAGGAGGCAAAAAAAAAAGTAAAAAGATTAAGTAGCAGAGAGTGAAGAGAAAGACTAACCAGTTAGAAAGGAGCAAAAGAAAAATGAGAATACAGATGTGATGACAATTGCAAAGGTGGAGAGAAAGAAAAGGATATACAGAGTGGTGAAGAAAGAATTAGAGTCAAGTGGTTAATAGATGCGTATTGACATTGCATTTAAATTCCTGGAGGTTGTAGCCGTCAGGAAAGCAAGAATATAGAAGTGAGTTCCACAGGCGGGAAGTGCGAGAGAAGAAGCTGCAGGAGTAGAATTGTCGTCTGCATTTGGCTAACCTAACTGTGAATGGGTGGGACCCAGTTGCCAATCTGGTTGTACGAGTGAACAGCTGTTGAGAAGGCACCAGTGACTTAAGTTCGTCAGAGCAGAAGCCATGAAAGTATTTATAAGACAGACAAAGAGAGGCCACATTTCGACGGTGGGTAAGTGGCTGTAGTCGAGCTGCCAAGTCAGTACCTATCACATTACTGATTCTCCTTTGGAGCCTGTCGAGAACACAGAGATGAACAGCAGGGACGCCTGACCATATATGCCAGCAGTATTCCATGCACGGACGAATGGTTGATTTGTATATATACAGGATGGATTCAGGCGGGAAAAACATTCTGGCCAACGCAGTGACCCAACCTTCTTAGCAGTGGATTTAGCTATGGACTCAATGTAGTGGTTTTATTTGAGATCAGAAGAGAGGGTAAAGCCGAGGAGGCGCAGTGTATTGCTCTCAGGGAGACTCGTTTGGTCCATGCTTATGGGAGGCAGGAGAGGAAATGTTTTTCTCTGCTACTTTTGCAGTTCTAAATTTGCTTTCTGGTTGGTTTTAACTTATTTTTTCTTTATTTTCCTTGGCGCCACCATAGGTTGTTTTCATTTAAGAAATTTATATTTCTTCTTTCTCTCCAACGACTGATGATTCTGTTGATAATGTCCGCCATAACTGATGGATATAGAGTATCCTCGCAGTACGTAATCTGTTCAATGAAACAACGTCAAAGATTAACACTCCCGAATCCGACACTCTCCTGGATCGGATTTGATCTCGAATAATCGGAAAAATATGGCCGCCTTTTATACACGTCACATTGAATATTTTGCGCTTCCTGATTGGGTAAGCCTTCTGTTGGTGAACTATAAAATGGGTTGGCTCATGGGTGTCTCACCAGCATATATATATATATCCAAAAAAGTCCAACAAATGCCCACGCCGATAATACATGACAAGTGTATTAAAACACACATACACATAGACACATATTGACTAACGTTGCCGTCCAGCATACACCTACACAGAGAAGCATTTTTGCACAAACATACACATACCTTATTATCTACTTTACCATTCAAAATATTTGGCGCACACACATTTAAAATTTATCTATTTCTTTAATATACGTAACACATATCTGATCAATACGAATTAACCCCAAATTACTACATACCAGTAAACTCTTTCTTGTTGTTTATTCATTTTTTTTTTTGTTTTAATTAAAGTGAAACTTGATAGGTTGAGATCAGTCAGATAATTGCCATACTTGATACACGCTTGGGCGACCATGTCTCTTTCCAGATATGACTAATTCAGCAGAAGATTTTCTCGCAGTAGATTGCCATTACTTTCTGCGGTAGACCGGTTGTCAATCAAGGCTAAAGAACCCAATCTATACTGTTATCTAACTCATAGGGAGAATGGATGGATTAATATCTTTCCCAAGGGTATTTGTGCATAGGTGAATAAACCAAATTTGTTTTGGAATTTGAACTCAAAAGTCCCATTTCTTATTCCGAACCGATATCCACTACACCACAACGCACAATAATTATACACGAAGGAAATAAAATGAAATAAAATTTTCTATCCTACATATCCGAAGGCATATTATAAAAAATATAATTTAAAATTTTAACATGTCGGTGTCCCCTTCCTCAATGCACATGTATAGTTACGAAACATGACACTTTTCTTTACAATAACCTTACTTCCGTTGTTTTTGCACATACACACACTCAAATAGGTGTATTTTACCATAATGATTACGATCGGCGATGATGCAAATTTAGTATCACTCATTGAAATAGCCAGCCGGTTAATTCCACAGGGGTTTTTAAATCTGATGACAACTCAATGTTAGAATTTAACAGATTATTATTATAATGAAAATAATGTGAATGTTTTTATAAATCCATTGGTAATAGCTTATTTCCGGTTTTCTTACTGACTGCTCTTCAGACCAAATTCCTCACAAAAATAAATGGGTTAGATTTATTTAGAATCATATATATATATATATATATATATATATATATATATATATATATCACAACTCGACGTCATAATTATTGCAAGAAAATAAAATACTAAGGCACTGTTAAAGAGCAAACACGTATCAAGAGCTTTCATAACTGGTAATAAAGTTTAATAACTGGTAGTAAAGAGAATAAACTGAGCTGACGCTGCCTCGCTACTGTCTCTCTTCTCATGAATGCGACAGGGAACAACATATATATATATATAACCAAAATTTCAATATTTTGTTATATTTATTTATATTTGGCTCTGTAAATAGAGTGTAATACGTGCATCGAGACCCCTCCACTTGATCAACTTTAATATTAATGCAATTAATATTAATAGTAGCGGATTTTTGGGATTTACCTATCTGATCATCTGTTTGGATTTAATATATACATATATATATATATATATATATATATATATAGTCATCCGCAGACAGATCTGTTTCGCTGTATCACAGCTCATCAGTACTCCGATTGCTTTTAACGCAGGATTGAAACCCGACCGAATTAGTGTCAGTCGGCGATTCTACCTCTGGGCTATGGGCGTTCGGTAGAAGAAGGTACATTTTTAGCGTATACATTATCATTATATGCACCCAATAGCCAGAGTGATTTAATTCATTACGGAATGAGCGATGCGTACATCCCATATATATATATATATATATATATATATATATATATATATATATATATACTCAAAGATCTTTATTATAATAGAGAGGATTTTCTGCTCGAGTTTGTTTCATATGCTATTTATTTTAGTTGTTGCTGCTATTGAAATTCCTCAGGTGATGTTGTTTCTGTTAACTTGTACAGATCTTTTGGTTATTATCCGACAAGATTCGGAGAAAGATGGCCCTCGCTAAGAGCTACAAGCTTCATACATTTGAAGTCATTTCAAATCCTTGATCTGAGAAAACGTTTTTATATACAGCTGACAGTTTGTTTAAAAATATATCTGAACGCGTTTGTTACCATGCATGATATCCCTCTGAAAGTATCAATACGCCGCAAGTCTTTATCATGACTTTTGTCTCGAACATGATTTATGTAGAAATGGATTTGCTTAAATATTGATCCATCTATATTTGATCTCATTTCTGTTGATTTTTTTATCACCAACCTAATATTGTTATTTTACGATCGTTCAACGACCAACTCAGAAAAAATATAAGCCTCCAGCGAGATTTAAACCTCTACACCTAACACATGCAATTCAGTTGTCAATTGAAATATTATGCGAATTCCTTGCTAATAAACTAATCTTGTAAAATCATGGACACCAGGAAAAGAAGAAATATCCTAAGTCTAAAATTAATACGTGTTTTTTTTCTGAAAAATAAATAATACTATAATATCTATAGTGAGAATAAATTGTAAATGAATTCCTTGCCGAAATACCCGGAGAATCTGAAATCCTGTAATTGTTATCAGGCATTAATGTAAGCATTTTAACCTGTAGAGGGCGATGAGTGGCTCCCAACATATCGGTAAAATATCCTTAACTGAAATAATCCAATGTAAATTATCACTGTAAAATTGTAATAAAAGGCAAATGAAGTAAAATGAATAATTATTAGAAATTAATTATAATGGCAGGGCATCATAAAACAATTCTATTAAATTTTAGATCAACACGATGATTTAATAATTGCAAAAACAGACGAAAACCGTAATATACGAATTAATAATGCGGAATCGAAATTAGGGCAGGAAAAGAAACTGATGAAATTAACACGTAAATTGTAGGAAAAGAAATTTGTTTTTTTTTTTAATCATTTCACCCCGAGCAAGGCGGAAACGCCACTGATGTGCAGGGGGCTACATAAATGTAAAAAGATTAATTAGAAAAGTGTGAGGAGTACAAACTAGTTAGAAAGGAACAATAGAAAGCTGAGAAAGCAGGTGCGATGACAGATACATAGGTGGAGAGAAAGGGAAGGTTATACAGGGGAGGGGAGAGAGCTAGAGTCCAGTGGTTAGTAGATGAGTATTGACTTTGCATTTAAATTTCTGGAGGTTGTAGCCGTCAGGAAAGCAAGAATACGGGAGCGAGTTCCACAGGCGGGAAGTGCGAGAGAAGAAGCTGCAGGAGTAGAATTGTCGTCTGCATTTGGCTAACTTGACTGCGAATGGGTGGGACCCAGTTGCCACTCTGGTTGCACGAGTAAACACCTATTGATGAGGCATCAGTGACTTAAGTTCGTCTGAGCAGAAGCCATGAAAGTATTTATAGAACAGACAAAGGGAGGCCACATTTCGACGATGGGGAAGTGGCTGCAGTCGAGCCGCCAGATCAGTACCTATCACATTACAGACTCTCCTTTGGAGCCTGTCAAGAACACTGAGGAGAACGGCAGGGGCACCTGACCATAAATGGCAGCAGTACTCCATGCACGGACGGATGGTTGACTTGTATATATGCAGGATGGATTCAGGTGGAAAAAACATCCTGGATCGACATAGTGACCCAACCTTCTTAGCAGTAGATTTTGCTATGGATTCAATATAGTGGTTCCATTTGAAGTTTGAGGACAGTGTAAGTCCGAGGAGGCGTAGTGTATTACTCTCCGGGAGAATCGCTTGGTCCATGCTTATGGGAGGCAGGAGAGGTTGCCTGTAATGGTTGACAGACAACAGCTTGGTCTTAGATGAATTGAAGTTGACAAGCCACTTCTTGCCCCAGTTCACCACAGAGTGTAGATCCCGTTCAAGGTCAGCAGCGAGATTATGTCTGTCCTCCACGACCGGTTTCTTACTGGTAAATGACGCAAGAATTTATCCATAAAAGAAATGAAGACAAGAATTGAGAAAAAAAACATTTTTGCGGATCTACCTACTCACCTTTATAATATGGTTACACACCTTTATAATATGGCTACCAACACTGAGTAAGTAGCCTCAGAGTGAGTGAATGAGTGAGTTAGGACGTTTGAGAAAGAAAGTACTCTCGGGAAATGTTCGTTTTAGGTGCCGACGGCTTTTCCCCCTTCAAATTTATCCAAAATAGCATTATTTCTGTGCAAATGTATATGCTGAACTCAAATCAACAATTAGTTATCGAAGAAATTTACCTTTTTTGCTTCGAAAGTTCATAAAAAAACGAACTATATCTTGCACTTTTTCTCTCCTGTAACTCTCACGAAGTCATGTAATTAACTGCAGAATGACGTTCTAAGTAGGCTGAATTTTTTGTCGAATTTTGGCCGATTTTCTTCCTTTACTGAAACTTCCGGCGATGTACTTCCTGTCTTAGAGTAACAAGCGTAGAAATAAAATAGCGCATTACTTTAATTCCCGGAAATACATCGCCGGAAGTATCAGTAAATGAAGAAAAATCGATAAAAAATCTGTCAAAATTCGTTCAAATGCGCATTCTGCAGTTAATTACATGACTTCGTGAGAGTTACGGGAGAGAAAAAGTGCAAGATATAGTTCGTTTTTTTATGGACATTTAGATAAAAAGGTAAGTTTCTTCAATAACTAAGAGTTGATTTGAGTTCAGCATATACATTTGCACAGAGATAATGCTATATTGGAAAAATTTGAAGGGGAAAAGCGTCGGGACTTACAACGAAAATTTACCGTACTCTCCAAACCATGTTTACCTTTGTACTACGTTTCCTGAGAATATACAATTCAACCATATATCCGAGTCCGTGTTATCTTTCTATGGCCCTTCGGTCATAACATTGGCGACGAAGATGAGATCGTGTTTGACAAATTAATTCCCAAACAGTTAGAAATACGTAAGACCGAAAAAGTACCAAAAAGAAGATTTCTCCCATGTCAGAAAATCTTTTTAAAAAGTTTTTCAAAAGAATATGCCGTACAAGAAGGAGGGCACGATCACTAGACGTATCGGCGAGATGGTGTATATCATACAGGGACAAGGACATATTCACAAAAGATATATTAATCAAATTAAAAAACGACATGAAATGGATTCTAACAGCAAACAGGATGAAGCGGAGGAACCCATCGAGATCATTTACGACACATCTGATCTCGAGCCACGCAACATACGCCCGAACAACGAAGGTCGGGGAGAAAGAGGAAATTTACCGAGCCTTTAACAATCAATCCCAAAAGAAAAGGTATTAAATTTCAGGAAAATAGTAAACACTTTTACAGAGTAAATGGTTTAGGAGGGGGTATTGTGGGGATATACCTACAAATGGACTCGTCCCCACTTTTATAATTGGCCACTAACTTTGAGTGGGAAGTCACTGACTAGTAGACTTGCCTCTTCTACTATTGTCTATCCGGGTAGAGAGCACTAACCTGTTCGTGGTTCCGCCGTAGGGCAGAATCACGACTGGGGAAAGATAGACAAATATATTTGGCCGGGCTATATGGCCCGGAAGACCCACATTAAAAAGACCTTGTGTCACATTTTACCTTACGTGGGGAGGTGACTAAATACTGTCACTGAGTAGTAGGGAAAGATAGACAGATATTTTTGGCCGGGCTATATGGCCCGGAAGACCCACATTAAAAAGACTTTGTGTCACATTTTACCTTACGTGGGGAGGTGACTAAATACTGTCACTGAGTAGTAGGGAAAGATAGACAAATATATTTGGCCGGGCTATATGGCCCGGAAGACCCACATTAAAAAGACCTTGTGTCACATTTTACCTTACGTGGGGAGGTGACTAAATACTGTAACTGAGTAGTAGCCAAAGAGTGAGTGAATGAGTGAGTCAGAACACCTGCGAGAGAAAGTACTCTCCAGTTTACGTTTACCTTTGTACTACGTTTTCCGAGAATATACTATTCAACGTTATATCTGAATCCGTGTTACCTGTCTATGGCCCTTCGGTCATAACAAAAACAAAAAAAAAATTGACGGACAATATTAATTAACGAAAATATCGAGTCTACAAATAAATTGACGAAAATCAAATTGACGCAGAAATTGACCTTAAACTGAAAAGAAAATTAACGGAGAAATTGACGGAGGAAAATAGATTGATGAAATAAACGCTGAATTTGACGCATAAAGACCTTAAAGTAGAAATTAAATTGCTGCAGAAATTGATCTAAAGAAGAAATTGTAAACATTAATGTAGAAATTGACAGAGAAAAAATAACTACACACAGAAACGAAATGGTCGAAATTCGGCTTTTTGTATTAGTGTTTCATTTTACTCTTGGTCTTAGAAAAGGTTTGAAACTACTCCGCCCTTCCTTCAGTTCTTTATCCAGATAGATTGATAGTAATCTTTGGGATGTCATAATTTTTAACAAAGAAGTGCTTCGGCGAATGATCACGCCGTCAAACTACTCTCCTCTAAATAATTTATGAGCTTATAGTGGGTTATCCATTCTTTTCCAGTTTATAGTAGAGAATCCGTTCTAGTGAACTGTAGTTGCGTATTGTTTCAGATTAACGGATTTTGGCCTCGTTATAGATGACCCAATATAAGTCATAAAATGATTACAAAACAAGAAAAGGCAAATTGAGTTGAAAAATAACATTTATATATATACACATATCAATCAAGGTTTTTTTACAATTAAAGTAATACTTGAAGTATAGGTCGAACGGACGTTAAAATATTCATGGCAATAAAATGCTGAAAAAAGAATTAATGCTTAGGAATATGGGAGCGTTGTAAGTAAGGAATGTCTTTGATGTATTCGCTCCTTAGGTCAGTAAGTAGTTTTGAGACAGCGAAAGATAAGAGGGGTAAGGGAGGCGAACATAGTAAGCCGCTTGACTTGGGTCAAGGGGGCTACTAATTACAGTTGTCTCTCTCTAGTCTGGGTCTGTCTGTATGGCGATGCTTTCTGTATCAGCTTTTTATATCTTCTTTTTGGATCGCAGCAGATCATTTGGGGGTTCACATTTGTATTTGATTCTGGGCTTCTCATTGGCCGATAAATGAAATTCGCGTAGGCTCGCGAACTGGAAATTTAATATTTAATTAACTTTTATTTTTCAACCGGAACACCTGCGCGAACCCGGCTGCGCACCGACGATTTTGGTCATTTGCTTTTTGGTTGTGAGGGTGCGAACATCCGGTCCCTCGCTTTTGCTCGGTCGGTATCACCACAAGCTTTCTTGTAAATAGTAGAAAAATTCTGTTACTCTCATGGCCAACCTTGTCAAGAACCACTAAAGAAAATGATGAACATACTGCTCCATAAAGGGTGTATCCTTTTTGTTACAAGGCAACTAATGACTTAAAGAAACTAAATCTTTTTCGAGATCTTATTTATTTACTTTCTTTCAGATAACTACACTGAGACTCTTTAGGCTTTTTATTATAATTGAAGATTTTGGTTACTTTTAAATTTCCAAACTTTTTATTTCTTGGGCTAGGCTGAAGTCTGCCTCTATATTTTGTTTTCCTATTCCCACACGTGACTGGAATTTTAAGTTGTTGAGCCGAGAACTGATATTTACTAACTTTAACCATTTTTTGCCAGATACCGAATCAATTCTTGCTTACAAAAATCTTTTAGCATTCTGCAAGCATCCAATAGAATTTAGGAAACAAACGATTTTCCCCTTCAAAACTTTTCTCTTTTTTTTAATTCTGAGTTGCTTGTTTATTTTTTGCTCTAACCCAGGGGACGATGAGGTGCCACACAGGAATTTATTTATGCATTTTCAGAGGGTAGTATCCATTTGCTCTCACAAATCATGGGTAAGATGTTATTTCGTTACATGCTACAAATAGAAAGAAATATTTAGTAACCTTATTTGTATATTTCAACTAGCAGTATAGCCCGGCATTGCTCGGGTGTAATGAATGCTTTAAAACTAATCCATGGTCCTGGATCTCAGACTCTTTGGACGTTGGCATGAAAGACTAAAAAGCAAGAGTTGTTTCCAGTTAAAGCGAAACCGTAGACTGAAAGAAAAATGAATGGATGTAAGTCAAATTTTGATTTCCTGGTATCGATATCAAATAAGATTTTTTCGTTGTAAACTGAATTTTGAAGGCTAAATAAGTCCTCTCAGTAAATGGTATCATGGCTGAGGCTAAGCACTACAATTATACCTACTTAGAGCGAAACCCGAAGAAAAAACTGAAATAAAAGGGCTGAAAAACTGATTTTGATCAGACCCGGTATATATTATCGATTTTCTGCACTATTGTAAGAACTAAAAACTTGAAACTTCTGAATGTCGTTTCTTATGTCTTTGTCTATGAGTGTATCAAATTTGATTAAAATCGGACCACTCCTTCTGTAACCTGATTTTAACGATTATCGATTTTCGATATTTATCGGGAGGTACCTCGACACAAAACCTAGCTAAGAACACACACAGACGCTTGTAGTGCAACTGTGTAAATTTTCAAGATAATCGGTTCAGTCGTTTCGGAGTCTATAGGTAACGGACACACACACACACACACACAGACACACACACATAAAAAGTTCCATTTATAAATAAGTTGAGATAAGTACACATAAGATGTGTTTACATTACAAACAAAAATAATAATGTTTAAGTTTTTGTGTTAAATCAGTTCACCACAAGCAAGGCGACAATATTTTTATTACAGAAAGGTCTACTGGGAGTGAACGACAATGAAAAGATTTTAAAGGGAGTCGAACACCCAATCTACAAGGAATTTAACTGTACTCCTGTTCAAAAGTCCGCGGAGGTGTGTGAACAGAACAATATGCGAACATATCAGTTCCTTTAGAAAAATAATAATAAGAAATTGATGTAATGAATATGGATACACCTTGGTTCCCCCTCGATGGAATGCGATTGACTGGCGTCAGTCATAAATACAGACGAAGGCAAGGACGTCGTTGGAGTGAGTGAGAGGGATCCACCAGTCTTTTCACCAGAGGTCTATTGGTCTACAACTATTAACTAAGCCTACATCTCAGGACACTGCATACGACAATTACGTCTACGGACTAGATTGTTCTACCCGATTACATTTGCCTTAACAACTTAACAATCTCGTATTGATATATATCCAATTCCGGTATATATCATAAAATTTCAGAGTTTAGATGTTAGGGGCATAGAGCGGAAGTAGATTATCGAAGAAACCGGAAACAAAATTCTAAACAGGAAACAAGGAAGAAGGTCCTAATACAGTTCAAAAGAGCAGCGATAAGTTTGAACCAGACGAGAGGCCGACCTTTTTACTCCTATTAAATACATCAAGAAATAATAATAATAATAATAATAATAATAATAATAATAATAACTTGAAAAGATGAAACAGCGCTGGCAAGACAAACCTCTGCATGGCCAATATCCAGTACGTGCCAATAAATCCAATGTTGACAAAGTTAATACTCATCGATGGTTACGTGCATCTGGATTAAAGTCTGAAACTGAAGGATTTATACTTGCAGCACAAGACCAAAGTCTTTTCACGAGAAACTTTCAGGCAAATATTATGCATAATAATATGGATCCAAAATGCAGGTTTTGTGATAAACACCAAGAAACAATAGACCACCTAATCTCAGGCTGTTCTGTGCTTGCCCCAAACGAATATAAAAATCGCCACGATAGAGTTGGGCAATATTTACATTGGACAATGTGCAAACATTATGGAAAAGCTGTAAACAAACACTGGTATGAACATCATCCAGCACCGGTTACAGAAATAGAAGATGTAACCATTCTATGGGATTACACCATCTACACAGACAGAAAAATTGAAGCAAACAGGCCAGACATTATTGTTAAAAACCAGAAGGAGAAAACTTGTCTATTAATTGATATGGCTTGTCCAGCGGATTGTAACATAGCAATCAAGGAATTTGAAAAACTGTCAAAATATAAAGACCTGGAAATTGAAATAGAAAAAATGTGGAAATTGAAAACAAGAGTTGTGCCAGTGATAGTAGGTGCACTTGGAATGATAAAAAATGGAACAAAACAACACATTGAAAGAATCCCTGGAAACCCCAGCTTAAGAGATATACAAAAAATTGTCTTATTAAGTACAGCCCACACACTAAGGAAAACTTTATCTATGAAATGCTGGGGATGATAGGGAAGATAGAAAAACATGAAATGGAGCCATAACAACACGCCACTACCTGCCTTAGGTCTCCGCGCAGACTTGGTTGGTAGTGAGACCAAAGCAGAAATCGAAATATGATGAAAAATGACATAATAATAATAAATAAAAAATCGGCCGGACATTTTTTTTTAAACCAAAAAAAAATAACTTGCCTATTAATTGATATGGCTTGTCCAACGGATTTTAACATAGCAACCAAGGAATTCGAAAAACTGTCAAAATATAAAACCTGGAAAATGTAATAGGAAAAAGGTAGAAATTGAAAGCAAGAATCGTACCAGTGATGGTAGGTGTACTTGGAATGATAAAAAATGGAGCAAAGCAACACATTGAAAGAATCCCTGGAAACCCCAGCTTAAGAGGTATACAAAAAATTGTCTTGTTAAGTACAGCCCACACACTAAGGAGAACTTTGTCTATGTAACACTAGGGATGTTAGGGGAGATAGAAAAAAAAAACATAAAATTTAGCCATAAGAACACACTACGGCTTGCCTTTGGTCTTTCCGCAGACTTGATAGATAGTTCGACCATAGCAGAAATAAAATTATGATGAAATATGACATAATAATAAAAAGCAATAATTTGATAATTTCCTAATAATACACGCTGAATGATAAGTCTAATCAGTTCGTCAGGTCAAAATGACCCCTGATTTAAAAACTGACCTAAAATATTTTGTTTACTGGAACAAGAAATGGCTTGTTATTTAAAAGTTCTCGGAAACTTGACAACTCTCTTTTACTCGTATTAGAGGCATTTTTCTGCTTTTCATCATTATGACAAATTCTACCTCCCAAGAGAGTTACCCAGTCCATATTCTCTGACTAACATTTTCCACTTACAGGAAGTAGAAAGATTCTATTGAATGAATTGCTAGGACTGCTACAAGAAATTTTAGTTCCCTTGGTCGTGTTAAAATAATTTTTCTCATCCAAATCTATCTTCTTCTTCTTCTTTTATGTGCCTTGTTCTTTCAGGACGTAAGCGATCATGACCTTCCACGTCTCCCTATCCCTTTCACGCTTTCTCCTGTAACATCTCGCAACCCCCATTCTGTCACCCACCTTCTCAGGTCCTTCAAATATATTATCCGCTGCTTTCCTCTGTCTATTTTTCACTCTATTAGTTAGTATCAGGTTCTCCAAGCCCTTCTTCCTCATTGCATATCCAAGGAACTTCAGTTGTTTCTTCCTGATGCTCAATATTAATTTCCTTTTCGTTTCCATCCTTTCGAAAACCTCATCATTGCTCACATGCTCGGTCCATGATATTTGCAGCATCCTTCTGTAGAACCAAATTTCGGTTGCTTCAAGTTTTTCCTTCATCTTCGATTGTATTGTCCAACATTCACTCCCATATTGAAGAGCTGACATCACATATCATAGCATTCACATATGTTTATGTTATCAAAACTCAGTTTTAAGAATATTTTCCTTGGCCTTTTCTTTTATCGGCCATGTCCCTTTCAGGACATAGGCGATCATGTTTTCCACATCTCCCTATCTCTGGTTGCTCTAAGCAAGCCTTCTCCTGCTACACCACCCAAACCCTGCTCTGCTATCTACTAGCTCAAAACCATAAATCTAGAATATAAATGTATAGAAACTAGCATGGCCACAAAATGAGGGATCAGTTAATATATTGATTATAATATAGAATTGATCCCCCATTTTATATCCACATTATAATTTCTTATAAACAGTTTGAATATATATTCTTCTTTTATGTGCCCTGTTCTTTCAGGACGTAGGCGATCATGGTTTTCCACATCTCCCTATCCATGGTAGCTCTTAACACGTTTTCTCCTGCTACTCCACCCAGACCCCGCTTTGCCATGAACTAGCTCAAGACCATAAATCTAGAATAAAAATGAAAAGAAACTAGCATGGCCACAAAATGAGGGATCCATTTATATATTGATTATAATGTAGAATTAATCCCCCATTTTATATCCACATTATAATTTCTTATAAACAGTTTGCATATATATTCTTTTATGTGCCCTGTTCTTTCAGGACGTAGGCGATCATGGTTTTCCACATCTCCCTATTCCTGGTGTTTCTTAGCACGTTTTCTCCTGTTGCACCATGCAACCCTCGTTCCGTCATCCACCTGATCACGCCCTTCAGATATGGGTGGGGTGGACACAGAAAGACGAAAGAGTTCCATTGAATTTATACTAAATTATTAGCTTACTTTCTTTTAGTTGTTAATCACCTAACGGAAAAATTCAAGATGAGTACGATGACCGTTATGTTACTCACGTTTAACTTACATGCCATTTTCATTGGCTACATTTCAGTTGACGCGTTGATTATCAGTACAACCGGTTTTCTCAAAACAAAGGACTTTTCTACAAATATTTGTCATTTCTTGTAGATCATTTTTATTTTTATGCTTTTTTTATCATTTTATATTTTACAGTTTTTATAATTTTATACGTTTTATAATTTTATACTTTTTAAAAATTTTATACTTTTATAATATTTTATAATTTTATAATTTTATAGCTATTTATAATTTTATACTTTTTATAATTTTATGCGTTTTATAATTTTATACTTTTTTATAATTTTATACGATTTTAATTATTTTTATATTTTATACTATTTTTCATAATTTTTAATATAATTTGAAGAAGACAAATTTACTGTCGAAATATCGTGGAACATTGTTAAACAGTCTTTTCTTTTAATTATTCACTTGAACTGTTAGTGTTAAAACAAGATTAACGTCAATCATTTTGTTTGAAAATAATAATAATAATAATAATAATAATAATAATAATAATAATAATAATCATAATAATAATAATAATTTTTCAGAAAAAGAATTTAACAAACTTTCAAAATGTAAGGACCTGGAAAAAAAATTCACGAATGTTGGCTTTAAAGAAAATTATTATTCCAAAAATAATATTAGTACTAGCAATTACTAGAAAGTTTCAGTTTGAGTTTTGTTTAACGGCATATCAACCTCTGTGGGTTTTTTAATGCCAAAAAGGTAGGGTTTTAAGATTTTTTTTAATGTTCAGTTATAATGAGAAAATTGATTCTGTCAGATTTTGTTGAACATTTTTATTTTATCTTTACTTTAAAATCGTTTCATGGTAACAATATTTTCCTTCAAAAATGTATGGTTGGTAATATTTTTAATTCAAAAACATAATTTTTTTTTATAAAAGTCTGTTTTTATACTTTCATAGAGTTTTGACATCAGTATGAAGATCAAACAGTTTGCCCATAGCTGGGACCCTAACATGCTACCACCCCGGGTCAGAGTGGACCTGGGAACAACAGCAATTAAGAGGTGGTTCCATTCTCCTCACAACCTCCTAATCCGCTGCTAGATGCAGTTTATTGCCATACCCAGGACACTTACTAGAAAGACAATTGACACAAATCTTCCAGGAGAGATATCACTACCAATAAGAAAAAAGAATGTGTTCATGAGCAGAGCTTATATGTTCAGAAAAAAAAATAGATCCTCTATGAAATATGCTTAATATGTCTCAAAAGCGTTTCCTTAATTCAGTTGCTTGTTTTGTTTTTATGGCATATCAACACCTCAGCGGGTCATTTATTGCCAACTAAATTTTATTGCTGATAATACCTTTTTCTTTCAACGATTTAATGTTGTCTTTTTATATAAGTTTTTGTGTCTAGTAATACTTTTTTCTTTTCGAGTATCAAGATTCATTGGGATTTGTTTTTAAGGGCAGAGTCCTCAAGTCCTACTCTGTTATTTAACTTATAATTGGGGGGGGGACGGATTAATACTTTTCCCAAAGGTACCAGTGCTTAAGTGAATGCAGGGTATTTAACTGGAATTCGAATTCGGCTCACCGATTTCTCTCTCCGAGCCGATATCCACTGCACCACAACGCACATCAGTCACAATACGCTTATAGCACCTGGTATTCCCAAGCGGTCACCCATCTAAGTACTGACCAGGCTCAACGTTGCTTAACTTCGGTGATCGAGCGAGAACCGGTGTAGTCAACGTGATATGGCCGTAAGCATTAATTCTGGTTTTATGTTATAAATTTGTAAATAATAAAAACTGAAGATATACAACAGATCAGCAAATGCAATCTTTGGGAAGAAGAATAAGCAACCTAGTGATTTGAAACGGTTAATTCAAAAGGAATATAAGAGCATACTTGCGAGAGTTGGAATGGTAACACGTCAGGAACTATGCAAACGACCGTGTCAACAAATGCTATGAACACATATAAGCAATTGACCTTGAAAACAGAAATAAATCCGAAGGACAATGTTATTGATAATCATGATAATAGCATCAAATACTGACGCTTATATAACAGTTCCGCTGCGTCGGCAATCAGTAGTCGTAATCTTTTTTGCTGTTGCTTTTACTATTGTTGGCAGTGGTGTTATCAAATCGAATCAAAGCTAGAAACAGCACAAATGATTATCGATTATGCGCACATGCGCCGTGATTCGGAATCAGGCGGACGGGTTGAATGGGATGTGGGGGAACGTGTAAAAGATTGATATCGATCGATTTTCGATAAGGCGTAAGATTCGGCGGGTGAAGAATTAAAAACTAAAAAAACAGCCGGGGGAAGAAGAAAGAAATGAAGAAGAATAAGAGAGAAACGAAGCGTCGGGATGAACAAGAAAAGATGAAATGAAAAGCTGGAAGCTGATGAAAAGAAATAGAAGGAAGAGAAATTGTATCGAACGTCGAAACATGAGACGTATTCCAACAACGAGGATCAGAAGAAAGAATTATTGTAAGGAGGTTTGGAATTAAATAGATTGGCGGCGAGGAAACTGAAAAAAAAAAAAAGAAGAAAAAATAAAGAGAAGCTAACTGCGAAGAAGAAATGTATTTTCTCTTAAAGCAATGTACGTTTTCTTTCACCTTTCGTAATGCCGTTCCTGGTTGATTGGAAAGTAAGATCACTTTTTGGAAAACAAACCAAAGAAATTGTCCCAATCAAAAACAAACTCTTGAAAATATTAATAAAATAATTATAAAGTAATACCGATCAATGGAAGTTATTGCTAAATAATCTCTTAAATTTATTATTTTACTGAAGTTGTTTATGCTGGTGTTAATATTGTATTTGCTCTCCTCCCCCAGTGTAGTAAGTTGTGACACAAGGTCGATTTTTAAAGTGAGGAAGCCCAGTGCCTGCGTTCGGGTCACTGGTCAAATATTACAAAGCCCCGTTGTGGTGATAACTGGGTACAAATTTTGTCTTAGGATGTCAGGACTCGTCTCAGCGTGTCTAACCGTGTCTTATTTACCCTTACCACAAAAGTAGCAGTATTTACCCTACCCACTCAACTTAAGCGAGATGAGACACAAGGCCAGTTTTTAAAGTGAGGAATCCGAGCGCGACCGCTCGCGCCACTAGTTTAAAATTACTCACACCTTGTTGACGCGGTAACTGGGTACAAAGGTGGCAGGGAGGTTTATCCTTATTCCCCAATGCAACGGGATGTGACACAGTATTTCTTTTGAAAGATATCACCCGAGTGCTGATATTCGAGCTAATCGTTAAAAATTACCCAGCCCCAATGACGCTGTAACTGGGTACAAATATTGTCTTAGCATGTCCGGACTGGACTCAGCATATCTAAGCTTGTCTTATTTTCGTCTCATACCCTTACCATAAAAGTGACAGGTATATTTACTGTCCTCCTCCACAGAGGGTGAGTTTTGACACAATGTTGGTTTTTAGAGAAAGGGAGCCCGAGAGCGGCCGCTCGGGCCATTGGTCAAAGATCAGTCAGTTAAGTGTCATACGTGAAACACGCTCGGGCGATCATGTCTCGAAAGAGACATGACTGACTGGGTAGAAGATTTTCTCGCAGTAGGTTGCCATTGCTTTCTGCGGTAGACTGGTTGCCAGCCAAGACTATAGAACACAATCTGTCCTGTTATTTAACCCATAACTGGAAGAAAGAGACGGATTAATACTTTTCCCAAAGGTATTTGCGCGTAAGTGAATGCAATGAATTCAACTGGAATTCGAACTCGGCACCCCGATTTCTCGTTCCGAGCCGATATCCACTGCACTACACAAAGATACCCAACCCTTATTCACGCGATAACTGGGTACAAAGCTTGTCTTAGCAAGCCAGGACTGGTCTCAGCATATCAAAGCTTGTCTTATTTTGGTTTCATAGTTCTACCACAAAAGTGACATAAGTATTTCTCTACCCTACTTTCTCACTAGAGTGAGATGTGAGACAAGGTTGATTTTTTAAAGTATGGAACCCTAGCGCGGACGATCGGGTTACTTGTCAGAAATTATCCAGCCTTCACTGATGCGCTAACTGGGTAGAGAAGTGGCAGGAAGATTTATTCTACACCCCCACTGAAACGGGTTTTGAAACAAGGTTGGGTTTTAATGTGGTAAACCCGAGTGAAGACGCTCGGGTCACTGGACAAAGATTACCCAACCCCTTCAACGAGATAGGCCGTAAGCCAGGAAGGATATAAAACAAGCGTAAATTAACTTGATTTAAATATTAGTATGTCAGGAAATTAAATACGATTAACGAGTCAGTCAGTTAAGTTCCAGGCGTGATTCACGTTTTGGGCGACCATGTTTTGAAAGAGACATGACTGACTGGGCAGAAGATTATTCCGCACTAGGTTGCCATTGCTTTCTGCGCTAGACTGATTGCTAGCCAAGGCTATAGAACCCAATCTGTCCTATTATTTAACCCATAACTGGAGGAAAGTGACGGATTAATATTTTCCCAAGGGTATTGTGCGTAGGTGAATGTACAGCACAAATAAAACTAAATATAGCACTTAACTGACTGACTGAAATTAATAGTTAAAACATTATTAAGGCTTCTACTGGGCATAAAGTGGGGGATCCGTTTTATTTTGTTATGAAGTAATAATCTGATCCCCCACTAATTACTAAATAGTATAATACATCACTTCCCCCTATAGCTATGAGTCAAGTAACAGGACAGATTGGGTTCTATAGCATTGTCTGGTAATCACACTACCGCAGAAATCAATAGCAATATACTGCGTGATAATCTTCTGTCCAGTCAGTCATGTCTCTTTCGAGACATGATCGCCCAAGCGTGTATCACGTATGGCACTTCACTGACTGAAGTTCTATTTCAATATTTTCTTTTCCCGCACTTCTTTTCATCCAGTTTCTCGCCTACCTGCAAACAAAGTTCTTCAAAAATTTAAATGCTAATTCAGTCGCCATCTTCTGTGTTCCTGAATCTTTTTTCTTTCATTGTCCTCATTAAAGTCTTCTCATTCTCTTCCACTCCCAGAAAAGCTTGTCTCTTAGTGACATTATTGCTTGCATGAGTTAAAATGATTTAAATAAAAAAAAGGTGAATAATCTTCCAGCCCAACACTGTTACTTGTCTTTGTTTTACAGAGTCTGCACATGAATTGTCATGATGGGGTATGACAATTCTATTAACCAAAGGTAGACATCTTTGATTTAGTGTTTCGTTTACTTGATCACGTTCCTGGCAATAAACGTCTGCTGGGATGAGTCTTCAATACTGCAATGGTTCATAATGGCTGACACGTTTTATATTCCCCCAGCGATGAAGCAAATAATTGTGAATGTAGTTTTGGATTAGGTGTTGTCACTTCTTTCTCATTTTGCAGTAAGCATTATTCTTCATGTAAATCCCATTATTCGTCATGTATAAAAATATGATGCCGAAACGGAAGGCTACCTGGTTAAATGACTGTTGCAGATGGCGCAAGGTTTTGTTCGAATGAGAGTTCATCAGCAACTCAAATTCTCTCACTGAAATTTTCCCAACAAAATTCTGAAGTGCCCTACTAATAGTGATTTTCTAAGCGCAGCTTAGATGTGGCACAAGGCCGAAAATATGGGACCTCTAGTTTTGGAGGCATTAAGATTTGGGAGCCATTCAATCACAGATTGGAGAGCCTTTTGAAGGGCAGTAGCCAGATAAACTATGTTAGCCTTGACAAATTATTATTAGGTAGTAAATGGTGACGTCATCTTCATAGTTGCCTACTCTAATGATCATTTTTCAGTCTTTAAAGATAATTAAAATACGATTACGGTGTCTGGCCGGGCAGTTTTTTTCTTGTTTTTTTTTTTTTTTGCACGTTCCATAGAGACTCAAGGTTGCCACGTCATTACCAATTTTAGCTATTCGCACGGCATGTGTTGAGATTAGCTCAAGTCTTTAGACTTTGTAATTTTTGGAATTTTAAACCTCGATCTCGACTTGTTATTTCCGCAGAGTTGAATCAACTTTATATCTTCCGTATTCCAAACGTTAAAAAAAAGTTCCCCTTAATTGTTTTTCTCCAAGAACTGCTACATTTTAGAACAAACTCCCACACTAGTGCTTTCCTGAACACTATAATCTACCTCTTCAAGTCAAACGTAAACCTTTATCCATTCTCATAGCATACAGTTTCCTTGACTAACATTCATATTACACACTTCAATAATCACTACAATTATAACAGTAGCTTTTTAATTGTTCTCAAGACATTTATTTTGTGAGATTTATTATAAATTGATAGAGATTTTATGCGTGTGTCGCCTTTTACTCAAAGCGAATCATAATTCTGCAGGTCATTTTCTTTTCAGTAAATAAGATATAATGTTTAGCGATGAAGTTAATGCGGCAGTTAAAAGGCGATGAAATAAATTAGGAAGGGATTTATGATTTTTTCTTAATGTCACTTTTTTTTTCTTTAATCAGGCATCTTTATTTATTCTGTTATTTCGTCTTTACAATTTTCCGCTTCGTCTCCGTTTATCATTTTCCAATCCTTCTTCTTTCGTCATCGTTTTTTCACTAATTTTTTCCTTGTTCTTTTAATCTTATTAACTTTAGGTATCCAGATAATTTCTTTCCTGTGATTTTTGTTTTGTTTTTTTCGGCAAACCACTTTCAATTTTTTCTTTCTTCTACGTGTTGCTTTCATTTCTTCTCCCCTTCGTTCTTTTAAGTAAGGCAGTTTTACTGCCACTGTTGCGCAGGGGGTTACATAGAAGAAAGTGATGAGAAAGAGAGGTAGGTTATAGGGGATGTCAGGAGGAGGGTAATAGACGGATGAGAATACTGGAGAAATAGAAGTGGATAGAGAAAAAAGCTTGTGAGAAAGGATGCGAGTTAGTGAGATAGGAGATGTCTATTGACCTTACATTTAAATTCCTGGAGATTGTAGCTATCGGGGAAGCAAGTATAAGAAAGTGAATTCCACAGGTGGGAGGTGCGAGAAAAGAAGCTGTTAGAATAGAAATTGCGGTTACATTTTATCGGCTTCACTATAAAAGGGTGTGACATAATTACTAGTCTAGTAGACCGTGTAAATTCATACCTAGGGGACACCAGTGAGCTAAGTTTATTGGAGCAGAAGCCATGAAAGTATTTGTAGAAGAGGCACAGGGAAGCCACGTCACACCGGTAAGAGAGCTGCCAAGTCGGTATCGATCACATCACAAATTCTCCGTTGGATTTTGTCAAGTACCCCGAGGTGAATAGCAGGGGCAAACGAACAGATGTGGCAGCAGTATTCAATATACGGGTGGATGGTAGATTTATTTATGTGCAGGATAGATTCAGACGGGAAAAACTTCCTGACTTTTGCACAGTAAACCGACCTTCTTAGCAGCGGTTGTTATTTTTTTTTTTTGATTTTATATTTTTTATTGTTTCCTCTCTCTCATACTCTTGCTTTTCTGACGGCTACAACTTCCAGGAATTTAAATGCAATGTCATTACCCATCTGTTAACCACTTGACTCTTGAGTTCTTTCTACATCACCCTGTATGTCTTTTTCTTTTTCTCTACCTTTGCAACTGTCATCACATCTGTATTCCCATCCTTCTCTTAGTCCTGTAACCGGTTCGTCTTTCTCTTTACTCTCCTCCTATGTCATCTTTTTCTCTTATGTAGCCCCTTGTGCATCAGTGGCGTTGCCGCTTTGCTTGGGTTGAAACGATTAAATTTTATTTATTTATTTATTTTAGTTTCTTATTTCATTTCTTTTTATTATTCCATATTTTAGTATTTTCCTTTTAACATGTCCGTTCGTCATTCATTTTTCTTCTTTAGTTGTTAGTTTCTTTCTTTCCTTCTTTCTTTCTTTCTTCATTTTGATTTCGTCTATTTTCTTTTTTCCTTTTTTCCTGATATTGACTTTTTACATTTTCTTCAAATATTATTTTTCTTTCGTTATTTCAATCTATTAGCACACTAGTGCGCCTTATATATGAATATCCTCGAACCACAAGATTAGCTACTAGGTCCCACCCTTTAACTGTGAAACCAATAAATTGTAAACGCAAATTCTACTCTAACAGAAAATCTGTAATGTGATCATTCCTGACTTGACAGCTAGAATCCAGTCACTTTTTCACAGGCGCAATGTGACTTACCTTTGTCTCTTCTACAAATACTTTCACGGCTTCTGCTCCGATGAACTTAGCTCACTGGTACCCCCTATATATAAACTTACTCGAGCTACAAGATTAGCTACTAGGTCGCACCCTTTTACTGTGAAACCAATAAATTGTAAACGCAAATTCTACTCTAAGAGCTTCTTATCTCGCACTTCCCGCCTCTGGAATTCCCTTCCGCTTACTTGCTTTCCCGACAGCTATAATCTCCAAGAATTTAAATGAAAAGTCAATAGTCATCTCCTATCTCACTAACCTGCATCCTCTCTCTCATGCCTCTTTCTCCGTCCACTCCACTGTCATCAGTATTCTCATCCTTCTCTTACCCACTTCTTAACACCCCCTATAACCTGTCACTCTATCTATCTATAGATAGATAGATAGATAGATAGATATCCTGATAGCTACAATCTCCAAGAATTTAAATGTAAAATCAATTGTCATCTCCTAACTCACTAACCTGCATCTTCACTCTCATACTTTTTTTGCCGTCCACTCCATTCTCATCAGTATTCGCATCTTTCTTTTACCCACTTCCTGACAACCCCTATAACCATTCACTCTTTCTCATAACTTTCCTCTTATGTAACACCCTGCAAAACAATGGCAGTAAAATGCCTGGCTTGGGGCGATATGATTATATAAAAAAAATTCTATACTATTATAATGTGGATATAAAGTGGGGGATCAATTCTACCTTATTTCAGTCTTTCTTTCTTTCTTTCTATCTATCTATCTATATTTATTTCATTCTCTTTTTTTCTTTTTCATTCTTTTTATGTCTTGCATTCATTCTTTCTTCCTTCCTTATTTTATTCTGTCTTATTCTAGACCAATGAATTTCCTGCGGATGCAACTCCATTGGTGCGAGAATCTTATTGCATATGTGGCAAGGCATGAAAGTACACAGGCATATTTTAGTTTCATTTCAAATGAGCCAACAAGCCTCAAAACTCAGCGGATGAGTCAAGCTGAGTTTACGAAACATGCGTTCAATTGTAACAATATTTCTCTTTCATGTTCCTTGATTTCGACGGAAAATGGTGTATCTGCCGGTAGATCATCAAGTAACATCCAGCAAATCGTTTTCTTTTGATTTTTTTTAAACAGATGTTGCTTTTGATCTTTTAACGTAAGCTACTTACATTTTTCTTAATTACTTTCTCTCTATCTCTTTCTTCCACCAGAAAATCGGTTTGCATTCTTTCATGAAATAATATCATTTTCGATCATAGCTTCTCAATGAAGGGTGGGCACATGGTTTCCAAAGACTAAATCTCTCCTCAAGTAAGAGGAATTTAAATCAGAAGTGTACTTTAACGAATTACAATAAGCAAAAAAGACTTTACATTGACCATAATAATGCATAATAATCTGTATCCATATGCAGCATCTCAATATCCACGAAATAATATACAGATATATATAATAAATTTACAGAACAGGTATTCATTTATTTATTTGTAAATTCAGATTACTTTTAGGGAGGATAACTATTTCAATACGTCAGTTCGAGTCATGCATTGTCAACCCCAGTCAACGATAAAATGTTGAAAAATTCTTTTATATCGGATTTTAATTTCCTTTGAAGCTTTAGGAACCTGAATTCTTGTTAATTTCGGTTTAAATATATATATATATATATATATTAATCATCCACAAACAAGCCTGTTTCGCTGTATCACTGCTCATCAGTGCGGTTAGACACATCTACTTGCCTCCGGCCGGGATCGAAACTCGACCGATCTGGTGTCAGACGGAGTCGCTACTCCCTAAGCCATAGGTGTATGGAATCGAAGATGAGAATTTTAACGTGTTGCATAGAAGCAGTGTATACACACGCCAGTCACCGAAAGAACTCAATTCATTTCTGAAGAGTCACGCATATAGCAGAAGTGGAAACTATTTTTAAAGTTTTCTTCTCCAGAGAGCTTAATCGTAATGAGAGCATAATATATATATATATATATATATATATATATATATATATATATATATATATATATATATTGATTAATTGTTTAATTACTTAGTTTTTAGTCATAATAAAATTAGACCAGGGCACATTTGTATTAAAAAGTCTTAAATACAATCATATTGTAGAACTTTTCAATACAAATGGAAAAAAATATTAATTTAGATGTGAGTTTGTGATCTTGGGATTCACGCTTTTGCAATCATCAGGGTTTGTCTGACGATCCCAAAAGCGTGAAACCCAGGGTCACAAACTCACACTTATTTAACTGAGTATGTTAGCTCTATCACTGATATTAAGCGTTTTCAAATAAGTACCGCGCATATATATTATATAAATAATATAATATATATAACAAATTGCATATATTTATATTTATATACATTCACATTTCAAACACACACACACACACACACACACACACACACACACACACACACACACACACACATATATATATATATATATGTTTATAAGTGTGTGTGTATGCATGCATAAATATTTATAATATAAGTTTATATTAATGGAAATAAAATAGCCGCCGATGTAAAATAACAGAGCTATAAGGTATATATGTATTAACAAATATACATGTATTTCCTCACTAGAAGCATGACTATGAGTTTCATGAACAACGCAGAATTTAGTTGCTGAATTGATACACAATTGTGCTGTTAGTGAAGAAAAGAATGTACTTATTAATATATAATAACAATAACAATAATAATAATAACAATAATAATAATAATATTAATAGTTGTTATAATACATTTAAACCCGTCTCAAAAAACCCACCGAGTATAAACGCGGAGGGGAAAAAAGGTGAAATAAAAAAAGTACTTGAACATACGTCAAAATACTCGTTGAAACGAAAAAGACCCGAGACGTGAACCCTAACACTAAAGCGCTCAGTACAATAGTAGAGCAAACAAATAAGAATAAATCAAACTTAGAGCCAACAGACCTACCTAGATTTCACCTAACGGATCGTCAGGGCAAGTCAGCTCCTTGCCCTGACGATCCGTTAGGTGAAATCTAGGTAGATCTGTTTGCTCTTGGTTAGATTTATTCGTATATATATATATATGTATATATATATATATATATATATATATATATATATATATATATATCCACACTGATGGGTTTGTATGTTTCGTCTGTATATATATATATATATATATATATATATATATCGCCACACTGATGGACTGTGATACAGCAAAACAGGTTTGTATGTTTCGTGTATATATATATATATATATATATATATATATATATATATACAACCGGCCGTAATTATTGCCAAATGAAATAAAATGTTTCTTTTGTTATAATGACTTTGCAAAATTTTACTAATCAAAGGAAGCAAAGATAAACTCGTTTTACTCACCCTAAATTCTAGTCACTTGGCGTGATGGGCATTGAAGTCTCCAAGCACAAATATATGGGCAAATGGATGAGAGGAAATGGCCTTATCTATATTTTTAGAGATGCTGTCAAGTACGGAACAGGCAGGAGATGAAGGGAAGCGGTAGCGAAAGAAAAGATAGCTTACCGTGCTTAGTATAGAGAGATGGAGACACATGTAGGAATGATCAGGGGATTCAAGAGACATCCTGAGATATATAGACGGCAAGATAATGAGTCCTCAGGGTTGCTCAGCGGAAGCACTTGCAGAGACACCCATCCATGAACGACATGGAACTACAAGATACGCTGATATTATTCAAAATTTCATCAGTGCAGCCTCACAAGATGCTAACGGATCGTCAGGGCAAGGAGCCGATTTACCCTGACGATCCGTTAAGTAGAACCTAGGTAGGTCTGTTGGCTCTTGGTTAGATTTATTCGTATATATATATATATATATATATATATATATATATACTACCGGCCATAATTATTAGACCACCCCAGTTTTTTTAAAAGAAATTATGTATTTCTTACTATTTTTAGTAATAATTGCCAAATGAAATAAAATGTTTTTTTTGTTATAATTACTTTGCAAAATTTTACTAGTCAAGGAAGCACCAGTCGTATGCAGCAACCAGGAAACTGCCAATCGGGTACCATCAAAATGAAGAGATGTCACCACCATCCACACATTGAAAAAAGATTACAATAGCACTACTATTAAGACCTAATGAGAGGAACGGGGACCCCTTCCTAAAAAGGAAACAAAGTATGAGCCTCTACTCCTGTCCAAAAGAAAAGGGAGGAGTATGAACTGGGCGATAGTAGAATCTATCTACTCCCATTAAAAATATGAAATAAATAAATAAATAAATAAATAATTCGTTGAGTTTTATCTTAGTTAAAGTCATAAGATCCCTTAGTAATCACTGCAAGAGAATTTTAACATAACTTTCCTTAGAAATTCAAACAAAAATTTAAAAAAAGAACTCTTCCTGTCCTGACGCCTAAAAGAGCTAATTGAAATAATAACTGATACAAGTATATTTTCAATTTTATCCAATGCTATATGCGACAAGAAAATAAATACATATATAAATATTAAATTTTAAAATTAAAAGCTCAGGAAAAAAAAAGTACCAATCAAGCTTACCAGAGACGAAATCGGCTGCCATCAAAATATTAACCGAGTTGAGTGAAACTTTAACTTCATCATGGTGAATTCTATTTTAGTTTTTATTCAGTTATTAATTCAATTGACCTCAAGCTTCATTGATCGAAGAGAGAGAGAGAGAGAGAGAGGGGGGGTCGAGGGAGAGGAGAGGTGTTATGAAGTCGAAAACCGAAATTAACAAGAATTCAAGTTCCTACAGCTTCAAAGGAAATTAAAATCCGATATAAAAGAATTTTTCAACATTTTATCGTTGACTGGGGTTGACAATGCATGACTCGAACTGACGTATTCAAATAGTTATGCTCCCTAAAAGTAATCTGAATTTACAGATAAATAAATGAATACCTGTTCTGCAAATTTATTTTTACATTGAGTTCTTGGTTGAATCAATTTAATATTTAAACGTTATTACTCGGATCTTCTAGGATAGTTTACCAATCTTCTTCTGAAGATTTTATTGCTTCTATATATATATATATGTTTTAATCATTTCACTCAAAGCAAGGCTTTTCACTGCCACTGTTGCGCAGGGGATTATATAGGGGAAAGTGATGAGAAAGAGTGGTTGGGGGTTACATAGAGGAAAGTGTTGTGAAAGAGTGGTTGGGGGTTACATAGGGGAAGGCGATGTGAAATATCAGAAAGAGATTGATAGACGGCTAAGGATACCGAGGATGAAGGTTTGCGTGGATGGGAAGATTGTTTGAGAGAATGGATACAAGTTAGTGTGTTAGGAGGTGTCTATTGACCTTACATTGAAACTCCTGGAGATTGTAGCTGTCGAGGACGCAAGTATACGGAAGGGAATTCCACAGGCGGGAAGTGCGAGAAATGAAACTGTTGTATCTTATCTGTTTCACTGTAAAAAGGGAAGACCTAGTTGTTAATCTAGAAAAAACTTCCGGGCCTGCACAGAGAGCCGAGTTTTATAACAGCGGATTTAGCAATGGATTCGATATTGTCATTCCACTTGATGTCCGCTGAGAGTGTGAGACCAAGGAGGTGTAGTGTTTTACTCTCTGGGAGACAAGCCTGTTCCATGCTAATGGGAGGTAGGTGCGATTGTCTATGATCGTTAATTGATAGCAGCTTCGTCTTGGAAGCATTAAAATTTACAATCCATTTCCTACTCCAGTCCACTATGGATTGGAGGTTTTTTTCAAGCTCGGCAGCGAGGTTCGCTTTGTCGCCCACACCAGATTTTTGATCGAGGCGAGAGTAAACGTTTCATCGGCGTATATGCCTACTTGGGATCTTATGGCATCGGGGAGATCATTAATGTAGATCCAAAAGCGCGTAGAACCTTTGAGGGAGACCCGCGTTCGTAGGGTAGTTTTGTGATGCATGTCCGTTTAATACCACCATCAATGTGTGGTTAGATAGGAAGGACAGGATTAAATCAAACAAATGTCCAGTTATACCATAGCTCCGCAATTTGCATAGGAGGCCAGCATGCCAGTCTCTGTCGAACGCTTTGGAGATATCCAAGGTAACTGTTCGAGCTTCGCCATTCTTGCCGAGAGGCTGGTATATATACTCGGTGATGGTCGTTAGCATATCAGCAGTCGACCTGGTGAAGCAGAAAGCATATTGTTTGTCAGAGAGGAGCCTGTGGACTGTGAGATGCTGAACCACCTCGGCGTTGATGATGGCTTCGAACACTTTGCCAAAGATCGGAAGAAGGCTAATAGGGCGGTAATTTTCAGGATCCAAGGGTTCTCCAGTATTCTTAAATATAGGAACTACAGAGGAAGTCTTCCAACAAGTAGGAAAGCAGGAGCAGATAGGCAGAAGTTATATATATATATAGTTATCCGCAGACAGAGCTGTTTCGCTGTATCATCAGCTCATCAGTAAGGTTAGACAGCCGATTGCTTTTTACCCAAGATTGAAACTCGACCGAATTGGCGTCAGTCGGCGATTATGCCTCTGAGCTATGCTCGCTCGGTAGAAGGAGGCAGACTTTTAGCCTATGATGTATCACACACCAGTAGTCGGAGTGCACTAATTCATTACTGAATTAGCGATGCGTAGATGCTACTGTTATTTCAAAGTCTACCATTCTTCCAGAGTGCTCAATCAGGGTGTGAGAACGTAAATAATCATCCGCAGACAGATCTGTTTCGCTGTATCACAGCTCATCAGTACGGTTAGACATCCGATTGCTTTTAACCCAGGACTGAAACATATATAGATACATAGATAGATATAGAAACACACAACGGTCTTTATTATAATAGGGAGGAGTAGATATATTTGGGTTTAAATGCTTTAATCATTCATTGAGAAAGCTTGAAAATTTCCATATTTTTTCTTAAGATACCTTGTATATTTTCGAATAATCTTGTGCTTGACAACAGTGTAAAAAAGTACAAAAATAAAGTATACCGTAGGACACTAACTCTGTATCAGTGAGTACTTACTCTGGTCTCCTCACTGAGAGGGAAGGTCAGGTTTAAATCTAAACGCGGACCGAGACACAACTGAGCCGCATTCTGTCCGAAGGCAGAGATCCAACCGAGAGATTATGATCCCTATTCGGCATGTGCTTGGTACAGTAGGCATTTACCTAAGTCTCCCCACTGAGAGGATGGATTTTTTGGTCGATTGTTTTTATCACACATCAACCTTGGCTGGTCATTTATTGCCAACTAAACTTTTTATTGCTGATAATACCTTTTTCTTTCAACAATTTATTGTTGTTGTTGTTTTTATAAGTTTTTGTGTCTAGTAATACTTTTTTTCTTTTCGAGTATCAAGATTCATTGGGATTTGTTTTTAAGGGCAGGGTCCCAAATGGCCTACTCTGTTATTTAACCCATAACTGGAGGGAAGGGACAGATTTCCCAAAGGTACCAGTGCTTAAGTGAATGCAGGGTATTTAACTGGAATTCGAATTCGGCTCACCGATTTCTCTTTCCGAGCCGATATCCACAGCACCACAACGCACATCCGTCACTAAACGTTTACAGCACCTGGCATTCCCAAGCGGTCACCCATCTAAGTACTGACCAGGCTCAACATTGCTTAACTTCGGTGTTCGAGCGAGAACCGGTGTATTCAACGTGATATGGCCGTAAGCCCCACTGAGATGAGAAATGACGTAAGGTCAAGATTAAAATGGGTAACAGGAGCGATGACAAGAACAAAAACTGCCTAGTCACTATCGGTTACACTGGATCCAGAATTCGGACGGATCCCCCCTCTTCGGTGCAATATTGAGGTGCGGCTGTTCCCTAGAATCGGGCACTTCACTGTATTTTCTTTTTCTTAGTTACATCACTGTCCGCGGACAAAGACATTACTGTGTTGCACTCTGCCTGAGGATAAATACACAAACTGAGGGGTGAAAAAACCCCTACCCGCCATATACCAAGTAGCAGTAGTATTGCCATTGCCCTAAAAGAGGATATTTATTGGTCGCCTTGACACATTTACCGAAGAGTCTGCGTAATTATTACCTCAAGCCATAAGCAGGCGTATGAAATCGTAAATTCAAACCGACACTGTGTTATATTTTTCTTAATTATTTCGTCTTCGCTTTATAATTACCAGCCAGAGGTTATAAAATCGAGATTATATCATTATTTCGAGTAAACCAGGGTATTTTCAAGCAATTTATATCTTGAAACACAGACAATTTCTGCTCGTGATAGAATTAAACAGATTATCGACGATGAGAATCGACATACTACGATAAAATTCAGTTCACACGATCAAAATTTAGAAATGTCTTCCTTTTATATTCTCAAGAACAGAAAATATGTAAAATAAATATTCAGAAATGGATTATTCACAACGCTTCATAGAAGAAAATGAGCGGGTGGTGAAATGGATATTGACCCGCAATGATGAATTGGAAAATCGAGTTCAAATTACAGTTCGGTCTGTCATATACGCTTAGGCTTAACCCTCTAGGGCCATTCGTATCATATTTGATACAGTATGAAAACAAGCCTTGAAAGAAATATTTTCCTGAAAAATTTTTTAAGAGAAATATTTCAAATGAAAGCAGTACTGACTGCTCAGTCAATGAATACCAAATGTTTCCTTATAGGGAAATACCAAATGTTTCCTTATAGGGAAATACTGTATCAAATATGATACGAATGGCCCTAGAGGTTTAAACACCGCGCAACATGTACAAATCATTCTTTTTTCACCCAGACATAGATTATATACATGATAGACTTGGATCCTTAGTGATGGTTATACCAAAGGCAGTAGGATTGGGGAATGTTCAATGTCAGATTCTAACAAAGCATATTTGTGGCACTGGATATTTACTAAGTCCTTCCCACTGAGATAGGATGCATGATAAGTTTAGTTTTTAACGTGAGATTTTAGAGCGCGTTCATTCGGGCAAAATTCACATAGACCCCGCCTAAGCGAGACCGGGTCTTGGTCTACTTTTCGCCAAACTAGACACTGCCTTTCATCATATCCTCGTCTGGGTTCCTTTGATGTCGATTGAAAATTCATACCCAAACAATAAAGGATGAGATCTAATAATTCTGAATCAGATGAAAACTGAGGAAACAAATAGCAGCTTCAGTCCTAATTTTTGCACGATCAAAGCACTTATCATTATAGGCGGTGGTGTGTGAAAGGACGACTTTGTTAGCCATATCAGTTCAGTTAAGTGGTATATGCGATACACGCTTTGGACGATCATGTCTCGAAAGAGACATGACTGACTGGGCAGAAGGTTATAACTCAGTAGGCTGCCCTTACTTGCTGTGGTAGACTGGTTGCCAGCCAAGGCTATAGAACCAAATCTGTCCTATTATTTAACCCACAACTGGAGAAAAGAGACGGATTAATACCTTTCCCAAGGGTATTTGCGCGTAAGTGAATGCGAGGAATTCAAACTCGGCTCCCTAATCTTTCGTTCCTAGTCGATAACCACTGCACCACAACGCACATCATAGTCATATAAGAAGGTTATATATATATATATATATATATATATATATATATATATATAATCAAAATTTACTTTTATTTTTTACGAGCTATATTTACCTTTCTGATGAGATTAATATTTGTCAAAATTTTTTATTAACCCTTAAAATGCGATAATCATTAATTGGTGTATTTTTAAAGAACAGCAGATCTCATCAATTCATTTAGAATTTTAATTTTATAATATACAGCCGTCAGACGTCATTGATTTTTGATTCCAGTCTAAATGACTAATTGGCGACGGTCGTCCTACAGAACATTTCTGTAGATACCATTTACCGAGCACGCAAGCAAAGACAAGGTGTTGGAGAGGATGCAAACGAGAAGAAAGTTTATGTGACATACGTTAACATAATTTAGTCAAAACCACACTGAGTACATAAATAAAATACATATAATGAAATGATATTGTTTTAATTTTTTTGTGCATACATTGCCTATGATATCAGTCACTGTCGGTAGATGAAACGTAAAATCTTGTCTCTCTGGGAAATTTTATCAGGAATTCACCAACTTATAGTTTAACAAGCAAATATTCTTATCTTATACCGGGAAACTCATTAAGCACACATATGTATCAATATGTATACATGTTTTGAACAACTCCCGATAAGCTTAAGTCAGCCAACTGTTCAATGCTCGACACTGTTTCTCCCTTTTTAGAAAGTTTAATTTAATATCCATGATGATGGCTTTCATTTTATTAGAAGCACCGACACCATTAGAGATTGCACTACGCATGGGAGCCACAATAAGTTTCCACAAAACAGAGAGAGAGAGAGAGAGAGAGAGAGAGAGAGAGAGAACGAACAACAATCCAATTTGGCGTAGGAACTAACCGTCGTCGCCTTATATGCTAGGCAAACGGCATTCGTCGAAACGAGATTAATGGGAGTTATATTGTAACCAGAAATCGTCGTAGATTGGGACTGTCGCAACCCGGGAATTTATTGTAGTAGATGTTGAATTTAAACAATGACTGTGTATTATTGAAAGTTAAAAGCGATATTGTTATGCTTGTTGCCTTAGGGATTAAATTATACAATTTAATGCCTAAGGCATTTGCCACGAAATGGTAAACTTATAAAAATGATAGGTTAGAAACTACTTGGGGGCGTATTAGTTATTATGATCTTTATTGATTAACATATTTTTGAGAAAAAAAATTCTATTCACTGCAACTACATGACTATAAAAACGCTGAAAGCGTTTTTCTCATTGACATTGGTGGTTCTGGTGATTTCGACAGGTTATATTGCAATATAGGTTAAGTTAGACGACACACCAAACACATCGTACAATGATTAGCATCTATAGAAGAAGTGAAAATCAGTACGATATCTTCTTCAAAAAAGACAGGTCATTTTAACGTTATGATATTTCTTCATTGGTTTAAAAGAACCCTTGTTAGACCACAACCCACATGCTATGAACAAACATTTCATGGCGTCTTAATTACGTATATCAGCATCAACAACAGATATTGTAAGTTCCGTAAAGACGTATAGTAATTTGATAAGCATAGCTTAGAAGTGGCACAAGGCCGAAGGAAGTTTGGGAAAGAATGGAAACGAAAAGAAAATTAATAGTGAGCACCAGGAAGAGACAACTGAAGTCGCTGGGACATGCAATGAGGAAGGAGGGCTTGGAGAACCTGATACAAACAGGTCAGTTAGAGGCGGAAAAGAGGCAGAGGAAGGCAGCGGATAACATATTTGAAGGGCCTCAGCAGGTGGATGACAGAACGGGGGTTGCATGATGTAACACTAAAAAGCGTGCTAAGACCCACCAGAGATAGGGAGACGTGGAAAGACATGATCGCCTACGTCCTGAAAGAAAAAGAAGTTTGTTCTTCACTGGCTTCGCATACATTTGGCCTTGTGCCATATATAAGCTACGCTCAGAAAATCACTTGGACACTTCAACGTAGTGTAATAGTCAAGTAAGCTTGCCTGGGTAGATCAATTATGACTGAATAGTGAATTCGATCCTTAATAGCTACCACACATTTTCTGCATCGAGTCATATCTAAGTTACGCATTGGGTCACTTCGACGTTGTGTATTGGTCGGCAAGTTTGCTTGGCTAGATCAGTTACGACTGAACAGTGAGTTCGATTCACGTTGAAGTGCATTTCGCGAGTTCGTATAAATATAATATGAGGAACATCTAGGAAACGTTTATAAATCTATCATGTTTCGCTTGTATTAAAGCGAAATTTCTTAAAGTTATAAACGTTTCCTATTCGTTTCTTATCGTCGTCATTCTGTCGGACTCCGATCCCGAGGTGATCTATATTTTTCCCAATTCATTCATGAATAATTATGCAACAGATAAGTTGATATTGAAGAAGAATACTAAAAAGAATTTGTTTAAGTGCTAGTTGAAATTTAGTAGCTTTTTTTTTTTTTTTTTTGGAGGAAGCAGAGTGAACCAAAGAATGGAATTTAAATAACTGGAATATCAATGTTTGAGAACAGCATACACTACCGGCAATAATTACTAAGCAATCACAGTTTCTTAAAGAAAATGATGTATTCCATACAATTTTTAGCATTTATTGTCAAGTGGATCATTCTAAATGAAAATAAAATGGTTCTTTTAATATTATTACTTTGCAAAGATTTTACAAGGCAAAGAAGCAAAGATGAACTCATCCGAATCACCCTAAATTTTCTTCATTCTTTTATTGATGAAACTGCAATATAGGTAATTAATAAATATTTATAAATTCATTTGATGCACATGTTATTGTGCAATATTAACAAAAGAACCATTATATTTTCATTTACAATTATTCACTTGGTAATAAATACTAAAAAATAGTCCTGAAATACATCATTTTTTTAAAACACTGGGGTGGAATAATAATTATGGCCGGTAGTGTAGGAACTTGGCTTTTAAGAATGTATTCGAAATAAACGACTGTTTCCATTCAAACACTCGCTACCTTAAATGTAAACGTGCTTTGTGAAAATCACATGAATCCTTTGCTTCTGAAAACAACAATTATTTCTATTATTCTACAGAAGACGTAAGAAAATAAAATTTTACACAACATATCTAACAATCTTTCTGCGATGTATTTTGCCTTAAATACACGCTCTGAAATGTTATCATTTCCTCAAAAGAAAAAAACCGTGCTATGAGTTCGAACTAATTAAAAGGAAAGAAAAACGAAAGTAAAAATAAATTTTAAATGAATTTCGCATTAATAATTTTAAAATTTGATTGTGTATTTATCATAGCTATATGCCATACAAATTGATTTTATCTTTAAAAAAATCTTGTAGTCACACACACAGACACACACACATACATATATACACACGCACTCATATATATATATATATATATATATATATATATATATATTGTCATCCGCAGACAGATCTGTTTCGCCGTATCACAGATATATATATATGATTATGCATTTGGACAGTAAACCCTCTTTTATACAAGGTGGTCACCTCGACTTAATTTAATGTTCAGCAAGATTGTCTCGCTAGAATTATTAGAATTGAGTATTGAGTTCGATTCTCACTAGGTTCTTCATACGTTCAGCTTTGTGCTACGTGTAAGCAGCGCTTAGAAAATCACTTTTTTTTAAATACAAGTTTTGTTTAAAACTAGCGACAAGGTATTACTGAGTTATAGAGTGTTTGGAAAATAAAACATTCCTATAACTTTAGATACATACATAAAAATATACCCATACATTCATTTAAAAGTAAAATTAAAATCATCCTTTATAATGAATAACCAAAAGCGCTGGGACACGCAATATATGCTGAGAATTTCTACACAGTTTATATATATATATATATATATATATGTTGTATATCAATAAACAACAAACACGTCTGTATATAAAAATATATCAAGTGATATTTTTATTAATGAACGATGGACCGTGTAGCCTAGTGAACAGAGAGTGAGAGCGCGCTTCTAAGGGTTGACGGTTGAGTACCCCGCAATAGCAGCATGCTATTGGGGGCAGCTGTGAACTGCCTTCCTTCGTGTTCTGTGGTTCTGCTGCTACTTCGGCTCTCACTTCTTCTGACTATATTCACTAGCCTCCCCACAAAAGGCCGGATGTGACACATGGTCATTTTAAAGTGGGAGTTCCCGGCCATATAGCCGGGCCAAAAATATGTCTGTCTATTTTTACCGAGTCGTGGTTCTGCCCTCCGGCGGAACCACGACTGGGTTTGTGCTCTCTGCTCGGAAGCAGAGAGCGCCCTCTATCGAAGGCAGAGCGCTGACAGCGTCAACAGTAGCAGAGGCAAGTCTGACTGGCGAATCCGTGTTTTCGCGGTCTTTATATATCTTCCAAAACCGGGACTTGTTTCTTCCGGCTTTGCCTTGATCACGCGACGCCCATGCGACGCCTACGTAATTCTCAGAGTCACCTGTCTGTTTGCCTCTGAGTTATTTCCGCATCTGCCGGAAATAGGGTCAAAGTGACATCCGTTACTTTTCACCGACCGGAAACAACACGGCTTGTATCAGCCTTTCTTGGGTGGGCCAGACCGTTATATATATATATATATATATATATATATATATATATATATATTGGACACACTACCGCCTCCTTAAAAGACTCCTTACATATCACTTATCAAATCAAAGTGGCATAAAAACAAAACAAAAAAAATTAACCCATAATTTAGAAGAACCCTGAAAGAAAAATTCTGATTGAAAACACAAAAATTCTATATAAATCACAATATCACAAAACATATCGATATTAGAAAAGCACTATGTATAAAACTATTCTCTTCTACCATCAACCTTAAATTTATTTAATAGTGGAAACGAAGTATAGAAATATTTTTAAAATAGCACGATACTCACGCTACTTCGATTTGCTCGCGTATTAGTGAGAGCTTGGAATGAACTTTCCTTTTTCAAAAACAAAAATTACTGCGTCACAGTGAAAGCATGCAGAAAAAATAACGTCAGACACATAATACGATTGAAAACGGTTATAGAAGTGGACGAAAGCGCTTACGACGGAAAAATGTTTGGACAATTTTTATATTATTCTTTTCTCCCAAAAAACGGAAAAAAAATGTTTGAAGTTTTTTTTTAATCATATCACCCCGAGCAAGGCGGTAACGCCACTGATGTGCAGGGGGCTACGTGAGAGTGAAAAGATTTGGAAAAGAGAAAGCCGGAAACCACATCCTAAACAGGAAACAAGGAATGAGCCTCTACACCTGTACAATAGACGTGGGTAGAATGGAACTGGACGATAGTTTAGTCTATCTACTCCAATTGAAAAAAAAAAAATGAAGAAGAAGAAAAAAAAGAAAAGTGAAAAGATTGGAAAAGAGAAAGCCGGAAAACACTTCCTAAACAGGGAACAAGGGATGAGCCTCTACACCTGTACAATAGACGTGGGTAGAGTGTGAACCGGGCGATAGTTTAGTCTATCTACTCCAATTGAAAAAAAAAAATGAAAAAGTAAAAAAAGAAAAGTGAAAAGATTGGAAAAGAGAAAGCCGGAAACCACATCCTGAACAGGGAACAGGGGATGAGCCTCTACACCTGTACAATAGACGTGGGTAGAGTGTGAACCGGGCGATAGTTTAGTCTATCTACTCCAATTGAGAAAAAAAATGAAAAAGAAAAAAAAAGAAAATTGAAAAGATTCGAAAAGAGAAAGTCGGAAACCACATCCTGAACAGGGAACAAGGGATGAGCCTCTACACCTGTACAATAGACGTGGGTGGAGTGTGAACCGGGCGATAGTTTAGTCTATCTACTCCAATTGAGAAAAAAATGAAAAAGAAAAAAAATGAAAAGTGAAAAGATTGGAAAAGAGAGAATCTTAGTAAATCAATTAACTTCCTTGTCGGCAGTATTCGATGAAAAGTGTTTGAAAGAAATGTTGTTTACCAAGTTTACATGATCTACAGACGACATATCTAAAAAAATAAATTTTACGCAAAAGTCTTAAAATGATATAACAAAAGTTTCGATTTTGGCATTCTTTTTTATGTACCTTATCCTTTCAGGACGTCGGCGATCATGGCCCTCCACGTCTCCCTATCCCTGGTGGCTCTTAGCACGCTTTTTCCTGTAACGTCTCTCAGCCCCCGTTCTGTCAGCCCCCTGCTCAGGCCTTTTAAATATTTTATCCGCTGATTTCCTATGTCTCTTTTTCCCTATATCTGGCCTGTCAGTATCAGGTTCTCCAAGCCCTCCTTCCTTATTGCATGTCCCAGGAACTTTAGTTGTCTCTTCCTGATGCTCAATATTAATTTCCTTTTCGTTTCTATCATTTTCAAAACCTCGTAATTGCTTACATGCTCGGTCTACGATATCCGCAGCATCCTTCTGTAGAACTACATTTAAGCTGCTTCAAGTTGTCCCTTCATCTTTGTTGATATTGTCCAACATTTGCTGCCATATTGAAGAACTGACATCACATAACAATCCAGTACTCTCTTCTTTGTTTCTAGTGAAAGTTTCCTGTGTCTTAATACTTTACTCATCTTCTGGAACGCGTCTTTCGCCATGTCAATTTGCCTTTGGATCTCTGTGTCGCACATTCCGTCTTCAGTTAGAACACTTCTCAGATATTTGAATTTTTGTACCTGATTGATTTTAATACCACCCATCTGTATTTGGCACTTTGGGCTGCTCTTTTTGCTGATGACCATGCATTCGGTTTTCTTGCAGTTTATTTGTAGTCCTTTCTCATCACTCTCTTCAGCTACCTTCTGTAGGGTGTCTTGTAATTTCCTTTCTGTGTTTGCTATCAGCACTGTATCATCTGCGTTCATAGGGTTGTTTAAATTGTGGCCTTCGACGACAAATAAAGGCATAACTTCTAGGGTTTTCAAAATATTCTCACTGTACAAGTTGAACAGATCCGATGAAAAGACACATCCTTGTCTTACGCCCCTTTCTATCTTTGTATATCTACTGAATTCGTTATCTATTGTACTCAGGCAGTTTGCTGCCAGTAAAGATTCTTGATTACTTTTAAGTCTTTCCCAAATATGTCAAGGCTGCCGAACATCTCCATCAATTCTTTGTGGCGTATTTTGTCAAAAGCTTTCGCATAATCAATAAAGCACAGGTATAAGTCTTTCTTCATTTGTATTGTTCTTTCCGAGATCATCCTAATCATAAATATGTCGTTCCTTGTTCCAGTGTCTTTGACGAAAGCGCACTGTTCTTGTCCTATCTCTGGCCTGATTCTGCTTCTCGCTCTGTTCATCATGAACTGTAACTATACTTAGCAGTCCTTAGTGTCTATCACGTTATCTAGCGTGAACAACAGTCTGGCCAAGGCTAGGACGCTCAAGTCCCCGGTCACAATGTCTCAGGATTTTATACTATCACAACCATCGAAGGTTCCTAGAGAGCCCCGTCTACCCAAATTCACGGGTCAACAAGGCTTGGGTTAACCAGTGGCATAGTTTTCAGGAAATTTCCAAACGTGCCACACTCTTAGAACGCCTTCTCCCAACCGATTTCATTTACATGCCTGAAAAATCCAGCATGTTGAGAATCGATAAGATAAATAACGAATAGGAAAATTTTATCAGTTTAACGTGTTTCAAATTTATTAAAACCTCTTCAAAGTTTGGAAGAAAACAAACAAAAAGAGAGTATTTTCAATTTTTATTTGTGTTGATTCATAATGCTCAGTCTTATATCAAGTGCATTAAAACTGTAAATAATTCTATCTATAAGTTAGTATGTCTAAGCTAACATAGAATAATAATTACTAGTGCACATTAGCATTTGATGCCCGCGTCTCTTAATGGCTGACAAAGCTTTAATAAAAGTGAAACGTGTTAGTTTGATAAACGTTTCCTATTTTTTCTTTATCTTATCATCCTGTCGGATTCTTATCTATATTTGGTATGCATGCGATCTGTAACACATACCTATACATATATGAAACGGTTTATTTGAACATTATTTTCTTAATGATTTGTTTGACCATTATTTCTAATCGATAATCGTATTTGAGTAGATATTCTGTATATAATCAAACAGTATTATATATTTATTTCTACCAGCTTGATTATTTACGATAATCATCATGTTACGGAAATTCACGATGATTAACGAAATGGTCTTCAAACAACCGACAATTTGAAATGATTTGTTTGAACATTATTTTAATTCGATACTCGTATTTGAGTAGATATTCTGTATATAATCAAACAGTATTATATATTTATTTCTACCAGCTTGATTATTTACGATAATCATCATGTTACGGAAATTCACGATGATTAACGAAATGGTCTGCAAACAACCGACAATTTGAAATGATTTGTTTGAACATTATTTTAAATCGATACTCATATTTGAGTAGATATTCTGTATATAATCAAACAGTATTATATATTTATTTCTACGGCCTGATTATTTACGATAATCATCATGTTACGGAAATTCACGATGATTAACGAAATGGTCTTTAAACAACCGACAATTTGAATGATTTGTTTGAACATTATTTTAAATCGATACTCGTATTTGAGTAGATATTCTGTATATAATTAAACAGTATTATATATTTATTTCTACCAGCCTGATTATTTACGATAATCATCATGTTACGGAAATTCACGATGATTAACGAAATGGTCTTCAAACAACCGACAATTTGAAATGATTTGTTTGAACATTATTTTAATTCGATACTCGTATTTGAGTAGATATTCTGTATATAATCAAACAGTATTATATATTTATTTCTACGGCCTGATTATTTACGATAATCATCATGTTACGGAAATTCACGATGATTAACGAAATGGTCTTCAAACAACCGACAATTTGAAATGATTTGTTTGAACATTATTTTAAATCGATACTCGTATTAGAGTAGATATTCTGTATATAATCAAACAGTATTATATATTTATTTCTAGGGCCTGATTATTTACGATAACCATCATGTTACGGAAATTCACGATGATTAACGAAATGGTCTTTAAACAACCGACAATTTGAATGATTTGTTTGAACATTATTTTAAATCGATACTCGTATTTGAGTAGATATTCTGTATATAATCAAACAGTATTATATATTTATTTCTACGGCCTGATTATTTACGATAATCATCATGTTACGGAAATTCACGATGATTAACGAAATGGTCTTTAAACAACCGACAATTTGAAATGATTTGTTTGAACATTATTTTTAATTGATACTCGTATTTGAGTAGATATTCTGTATGTAATTACACAGTATTATATATTTATATCTACTGGTCTGATTATTTACGATAAATTTGT
>JBBBDQ010030187.1:127500-270000 GCA_037127315.1 Ascarosepion bandense
CTTTTTAGCGTATACATTATCATTATACACGCTCAATAGCCGGAGTTCTCTAATTAATTACGGAATGAGCGATGCGTACACGCCAAATAGCTACCGTTTTTCAAAGTCTAGCATTCCTCCAGAGTGCTCAATCAGGGTGTGAGAGCGTAAATATATATATATATATATATATATATATATATATATATATATATATATAGAGAGAGAGAGAGAGAGAGAGAGAGAGAGAAAGAGGATACCATTCTATTATTGTACGTTTGTCTGGAAGTTCATGCATACGTAAATATGACTAGCTCTCACAAATCATTTATTTAACATTTAGCATTACACAGAGTTATGTATATTTTTATATTTTCTTATTTCACATGTTAAATTTATATATTTAATAATATTCCTTTTTAAATTATATATATATATATATATATATATATATATATATATATTCTCCGTTCTTTGTATTAAACTATTTTGGACCAATTTATTTCTGGTTTGATGTTATGTTATAAAAGAGCCATAGAATATTTTAGCATTTTAACATCATAAAATCTCCATGAAATGCTTTGGCTCGTAATTTCCTAACAACAGGCTCGTGCACCATTCTTTCCATACACACATTCAAAGCTGATTTAAATTATTCACTCAGAAAGTTACTAATGCTGTTAAAGGCAACTCAATGTTTAATTCAAAACATTGTGAAATGCAAATATAAACAGGCAAAGAAAACAATTTTATATTTTTTTTATACTTGCTGAAATGTAAGAGAACGTTTAGTCAAAACCGCCGTCAATAAAAATAATAAAGGCCCCAACTTACACAAATCTGTTTCCTTTTAGAGTTGCCTTTTAAAAAGGATATATAATTAAAAATGATGTCCAGCGGGGCGTGTGCCAATTCTACTCACGCACTCTAATCAATTTTTCATCTCGGAATTCATCATTATTGCCTTCAGGGATATATATATATATATATATATACATCGTCAATTGAGCCTTACGACTAATAAAATTTGTATGTGCATTAACAGGCCTTCCGAGATACATTTATCAGTTAATAGTATTGATTTTTTTAAATTTCGAACACGATTGCAGATTCTATACTTTCATCATAGTAATAAACCATTCAATAAGTAAACTTTTCCTTTACACCCAATGGTGTGTAGGGTAGTGTTTTTGCTGTTTCCGTAACAAAATGTTTTTTTTCCTTATGGGGCAGGGTTGTTAGCGCTGCGCCCAACACTGGAGGAAGGTGATTTTCTAAGTGTAGCTTAGACGTGACACACAGCCGAAAGTAGGTGGTACCCAGTGAGGATCGAACTCACTTCTCAGCTATAATGATTCTAGCGAGACGAGCTTGCTAGCCATTACACCACGCCCAAACCATTCAATGCATGCAAATTATTTTGAACGTTTAACATCATTAAAAACACAATGAGCGAACGCAGTCCGAATTTCAGATATTCAGTTTAGACAACGAAAAAATCGACTTCTGCTGCTCCATTTTCGATTTCGATTTGGGAGACTTTAAAAACCTTTCTAGTGTCTTGTGAAGAGGATAATTTATATTCCACCGTACAGTCCTTTACTTCACAGACTCAAAGGCAAAAGCCTATCACTATTCTATGACTACTCTCATCGCAAATCTTCTATGGTCTTCGTAGGAAGAAGCTACTCGATTGGAACATATATTTCACCAATAGAATACGATAGGGATGAGGGTTGCTCGCTACAGTGTGCGTTGGTTGGCTGGTCTTAGCCGTAAAAGTTAGAACTTGTGTGATATGTCCCGGAAATAATTCGAGGTAGTTATGCGGTTTAGGGAAATGTAACCGGGTAGGACAATCTAGTACGTAGACGTAATGGACGGTACTCGTCGTATGCAGTATCGTGAGACGTAGGTGTAGCCAATAGACGTAGACCAATAATCGTAGACCTCTAGTCGAAAACCTGTAGACCTCTAGTGTTAGACCTATGGACGTAGACGTCTTGTGGTTCTCGCCTTCTTCTGTATTTATGAGTGACACCAGCTAATAACATTACTGTGAGAGGGAACCAAGGTGTATGCATGTTCATTACATATTCATTACATCATCGTGGAATAAAGGAATGTAGTTCATATGAACACTTAGTAATACCACATGCTGCAAGGTTGGATATGCGGGTGGTGTATTGGATAACGGCTAGGAATTCTTTATCAGAGAGGGGCTTCCAATTTCCGTTGGTTTCGTTAAATTCACATACGACAAAAAGAACATTAGAAAAGCTATGAATACAACTCTTCTCCATCTAGCTTAGGGATAATTAGTAAGACTTGTATCAATAAATCATTATTATAAAACCATATTTTCCTATCCTCGCTGCCTTTATATAATCTGCAATAGGTTGATAAATCAATCAAAGAATAATTAATGAACACTTTTAATGGAAATAGCAAAAGAGAACGAGACGCTTGCGATATTTTGCCTGTGGTAAACCGGTTGACGGGTGGGAAAGAATTCGTCACACATAAGGACGCGAATACGATATTAGACAAGATGACATTGTATAGTCTCTCCAATCATAACTATAAGATGTGCTTTCGAGAATATAAACAGCCACACACACACACGCACGCACACACACACACACACATACACACACACACATATATATATTAATTTACTTAATTATATATTAATGAATTGTGTGTATTTAGGGACCATTTTTTCATCAATGCATGTTTCATTAAATCATACAGACAAGTTTTGTCTATTTATTTTATGTAAATTTTTTCATATTCTTCGATAAGCTTAATATCATTATCATTAAATGAAGAAAGAAAATCACAATATTGTGAGTTTGCCGTTGCTTCGAAATCTTCCATATCAACAAAGACAGACTGTCATTATTGTTTATCCGTGAATTGTTATACTATAATGTAATTGACATCTTTGGAAATGGCTTTTGTAAGCCGAAAGCTTACATTGGATTATTAAAAATTATCTATTAGTATTGTAATTTTCTTTCTTCATTTAATGATAATGCTATTAAGCTTATCAGAGAATATGAAAACAATACATAGAATAAAGAGACACCACTTTTCTATACTATTTAATAAAGGATGCATTAATATATTAATAAATATACATATTATGCTATGTCCATTGCTCCTGAGGATTGCGTAACGCATGACACTCCGAGTCGTGCTATCGACGTATGATAATATGTATAGTTATTACTATATATATAATTATTAGCTCTGTTTATACGACATAGAGCACTGTTTTATTAACACCTGAATAACATTTTTATACATGTGTCTATTCACATATATATATATTTATCAATTCACATAACTATATGTATATATATACATTAGCCATACACATACAAGCCTGTTTCGATGTATCACAGCTCATCAGTGTGGCTGGACACATCCACTTACTTCTGGTCGGGATCGAAACTCGACCGATTTGGTGTCAGACGGAGTCGCTACCCGCTAAGCCACAGTCGCATGGAACCAGAGAATAGGAATCTTAACGTGTTGGAAATAAGCAGTGTATACACACACACACACACACACACACACATACACATATATATGTGTGTGTGTGTGTGTGTGTGTGTGTGTGTGTGTGTGTGTGTGTGTGTGTGTGTGTGTGTGTTTAAATGCATGTTTTATAAATTATATAGACAAATATTCGTTGTGGTACAGTGGATATCGGCTCAGACTGAGAAACCGGGGAGACGAATTCGAATTCCAGTTGAATCCATTGTATTCACTTACACGCAAATACCCTTGGGAAAGGTATTAATCCGTCTCTTCCTTCCAGTTATGGATTAAATAGCAGGACAGATTGGGTTCTATAGCCTTGGTCGGCAACCAGTCTACCGCAGAAAGCAATGGCAACCTACTGCGGGATAATCTTCTATCCAGTCAGTCATGTCTCTTTCAATCGTGTATCACGTATGGCACTTAACTGACTCACATAAGCAGTGTATACTCACTCCAGTAACCAATCTCTCTCTCTCTCTCTCTCTCTTTATATATATATATATATATATAAATTAACGAAGATTAACAAATAAATGTTCAAACAAATAATTTTATATATATATATATATAAGTACATGATATGTACCTTTATATATATGTGTGTTCTCAGTTGTGGTACAGAACTTGAGTATTTCATTAAGTATTGCATTATATGTAGTGTGTAACCAAGGATATATACTGAACTTGCCTTGATTATATTCCGTGTCATAAACCTTGGACTAGAATAACACAGGTTATTCTATGGTTTATACGCAGTGTTTTGTGCAGATTTGACAGTTATCTACCAAATTTAGGTTAGTATCCGATACCGGGTCACACATATTGGACATCTAATGAGTACCACAAATCTACAGGAACAGTCAAAGCAATTATATGGACTTTGATAAAAATTACCTCGCCAGATGCACCTTTAATTCTTTAATGTACTGTGTCACTTTGTGACGTTGCCATTATGGCTCCCCACAATTTCCTTTCTTGTTAGCACTTAATAAATATTGTCTTTTTGTTATACCTCCTAAAACTTGTTCATTCTATCAATTTACTCAAGCTTTCTAGGAAGGTTATACACAGTATTCGTTTCTTCCTTTTGCTTTCAATCTGTCCTGTGAATATCACGTTTTCCAAGCCTTCTTTCCTTACCCTAGAAAATGCGTTAAGCATAGATGTAGTTTTTGCTTTTATACTTTTAGTTAATGGTAGAACAGGATTCAAGGCATATTTAATCAGTTGCTTGAGTATTCATTTTGTAAAAAAGATGTAAATAATTTTGATGATGGCCAAATGAGGTCTTATGATAAGTCTAATTATTTCAAGTGCAAGTATATCACAAGCAATTAAGCTAGAAGTGTGCACCTGCAATGACACAAAAAGTATGCACATCAAAGTACAATCTAAAAGAAAGTAAGTAAAAATGCACTTACAATTTTTTTCTTTGCTAACAAAATACTTATTTTTCTTAGCACTCATGAATTTTTTTCATTTCTTTTATAGGTAAGTAGCAGAAATATATTTGGTGACATATGTTCATGACTGCTTGGCAAAAATAACCGGTATTTGTGGTAAGTCAGATTAACTTCATCGCAGTTAGAATAATAATTTGTCACATTTCTGATGCATAAAGGTAGATAATTAACAAAATATAAATAAGTAGCCCACGACCTGACCGAAAGCCTAAATAATATTTGTGGGAAGTTTGGTGGGAATCAGATAAAAATTATGGATCTGTATAAAAGGTCATGCAGACAAAGAAACGCACAAACAAACATCTTGCCTTATATATATATATATATATATATATATATATATATATATATAGTCATCCATATATAAGCTTCTTTCACTGTATCACAGCTAATCAGTGTGACAATACATTCGTTTTCTTCCAGTCGGGATCAATGCTCGACCAATTTGGTATCGGTTTGAGAGCCTAACCCTAAGCTATCAGTGCACCGCTGAGAGAGGTTGAAATTTATACTCGGTGTATACACACACCAGCAGCCGAGAGAACACAATTCATAACTAGGGAGTAACGCGTAAATCGAAGAAGCGGCTACTGTTTTTAAAATTTTCCCCTCTAGAGAGTTCAGTCTGATAAGCGAGAGCATAATTAGTCACGCGCATATAAGGCTGTTTCACTGTATCACAGCTCAGCAGTGTGGTTAGACATCCGCTTGCATCCAGCTGGGATCGATACTCGGTATATATATATATATATATATATATATATATATATATATATATATACTGTAATAGATTTTATAATGATTTATAAAAGCTTGGTATCACTACATAAAAATTTTCATGTATTGGAGCCGAAATGCTCCTCTTCGGGTGATATGTGGAAGTGAAAATAAATGGTGGAAACTATTTATTTTTGGGAATGTGAGGTGAAAGTGGTGGTTGTAGGTGACTGAAGTTTGGTGTGTCTAAACTAGTTCGGCTCCGAAACATGGAAACTTTTGTGTAGTGATACTATGCTTTTATCAACCATTGTAATAACTATTACAATATAAAGCTCTACTTTGTATTGAGCACTCTTTATAGAAGTAAATGCTTGAACAGTGGGTTTAAAATCTACGTGTTCTGTCACTTTCTTACAATACTATATATATATATATATATATATATATATGGATATGTGGATGACTAATATATTATGCTCTCATTACTATTGAGATCTCTGGAGAAGAAAATTTTAAAACAGTTTCCACTTCTGCTATATGCGTGACTCTTCAGAAATGAATTGAGTTCTCTCGGTGACTGGCGTGTGTATACACAGCTTATACACGACACGTTAAAATTTCCCTTCTCTGATTCCATGCATCGATGGCTTAGGGAGTAGCGACTCCGACTGACAACAAATCGGTTGAGTTTCGATCCCGACCAGAAGCAAGTGGATGCGTCTAGCTACATTGATGTGCTGTGATACAGCGAAACAGGCTTGTATGTGGATGACTTATATATATATATATATATATATATATATATTGATAGATAGATATATATCGAATCTACTGGGGAGGAAATCTTTAATTTTTCTTCATATGAGCCTTCTGAGTTAGAGATTCGTATTCTTACTCATGATTTTAGATTTTTATATCCCTTTTCCACTTGAGTAAATTTTTGCTGAGTTTGAGGTTTTATTTGCCCAAGTGCAATACGCCTCGCTCTGCTGAGTCTCTTAGCGACCTTAAGGCTAAACTTAAGTGTCATGTCCATTCTTTAGTTGGTACTTCTGTTTCGTTTTCAGAATCTAAATGGGGAGAACAGTATCGCCAGGTAATTAAAAGTTTAAAGAACAATTATAACCTAGTAATTACTAAACCTGAGAAAGGTGCTGGTGTGGCGCTACTTGGCTATTCCGATTATTTTTCAAAGATGTATAACGTACTTAATTATACATCTAAATTCTTAAAATAAGGTCCAGTCGAGACCCAGGGTTGCACTTCTTCTATTGAAACTAAGTTTCAAAGGCAATTATTAAAGTGGGTCAAGAGTGGTTTACTCTCATGCGATATTTCTGAGTTAATTAGACCCACTGGGTCTATTTGTCCCCGTTTACCGAAAATTCATATGTATGGTGTCCGATTTCGACGCATCTTTTCCATGATTGGGTACTCCAAGCATAAAGTCGCTAGTTGGCTCTCAACAGTGATTTGTCGCACTTTAGTACTTACTCAATTAAAGATTCCTTTTCTTTTGTTGAATCTATACGTAGTGGGTTCATATGTTCTTTTGACATATGCTCCTTGATCATCTGTGTCCCCTTGTCTGAGACAATTTAGATGTGTTGCTTTGTTTTTTGTCTTTCCTCGTTGTCTCCTCCGGAATTTCCTGAGAGTGTATTTACTAATCTTCTTGAGACGAAACAAGTAAAATTTAACTTAAAATTCAAATCGACCCTGAGATAAGCTCAGGTCGCACCTTGTTCTCTTTCTCTTTCATTCTCGCGTGCTGATTTCTTTTACTTCTTTTTCTCCCTTCAAAGACATTCCTACCAAACAAACACATACATACGTACGTACGCATATACTCTTTCAACAATTATTACTACGAACATTTTCTACAAATCTTGAAACCCATAATTTTATCATTGAACACGAATTCAACCCTTAACTTCTTAATAATGTTTCTAATTGCATATTAATTCCTACAACTTATGTTATTCTTTTCTTTTAATAAATTTCTATTTTAACATGAAAAATGTATATCTTTATTCTTACAATATTTCACACACTAATCCACACTTTACAACCTGCCGACAACCAAACTTCTGATGAAAACCTGATAATTCTGATGATGATAATTCTGGATAAAACTTGTAAACTGTAGGGAGTTCGGTCATGTATGACAAAAGGCCGAATCCAAGAAACATTAGCGATCTCCTCAAACCTACATGCATCAAGGGACAGGAAATCGTGAAGAACCATTATCACCTGTAGGGACAGACAAATACAAGAAATATGAGAGTAATGTATTCATATAAGTACAATTTAACATAATAGTATTTTATTAGTATAATATAAGCAGAATTTTGTAATAAATTTGATAGTGAATCAGTTTTGGAATATCGTTTAGAGAAGCAGACATTTCTCCAACCAGATCAGGAAGTATAAATGCTAGATACATCACTGTTTCTGCCCAGAAATCATTCAGGTGTATGATCTTGTGGTGCATTTTTCTGTCTGTCATGTCTCTACGGGATATTGAACAGGTGAAGAGGCTCATCCCTTGTTTCCTGTTTAGGATGCGGCTTCCGGTTTTCTCTTTTCCAATCTTTTCACACTTTTCTTTTATCTTTTTATTTTTTTTTCAATTGGAGTAGATAGACTAAACTATCGCCCGGTTCACACTCCACCCACGTCTATTGAACAGGTGAAGAGGCTCATCCCCTGTTTCCTGTTTAGGATGCGGTTTCCAGTTTTCTCTTTTCCAATCTTTTCAATCTTTTCTTTTATATTTTTAATTTTTATTTTTTCAATTGGAGTAGATAGACTAAACTATCGCCCGGTTCACACTCCACCCACGTCTATTGAACAGGTGAAGAGGCTCATCCCTTGTTTCCTGTTTAGGATGTGGTTTCCGGCTTTCTCTTCTCCATTCTTTTTACCCTCACGTAGCCCCCTGCGCATCAGTGGCGTTATCGCCTTGCATGGGGTGATATGATTAAAACAAAAATGTGCGGTCATTGTTCTTCACTACTTCTTGTCGACTTTTTTTTTACTATTTCTGCTCATTCCTGTTCTGCCAACTATGTATACAGGATTGTTAGGTAATTTATTCGCTGTTTTCCTTTGTTTCTTTTGCCTTCAATATGTCCTGTGAGCGTTGAATTCTCTAAGCCCTCTATTCTATTTCTGATTTGAGGTCTAAATCACTTTGTTTACATTTTTGCTAAAATTTTCTCTTTGTTCGCTTGTTTAGTCTTCTTGTTATAAAAGTAAAATTCTGGTGTTGTAACTTTTTAACGAGTCCTATTTGTTTAGTCCAACTTTATTTTAATATTTTAGCAAAATAATTGGAATATATAAATATCAAACCTGATATCGAAATTCTCAACGTCCTTCACCAGCCTTTAATCAAGAAATTAGTAAATGATATTTACTTCCGAAATATACATGTCGAACTCTGTGTCTGGCAAGAAGTCAAATGAAAAGGCAGGTTCTCTTTGAAGTTATGCTACAATTGTAAATATTGATTATTAACCTTTATGTCCAGAGAATATTCTAAATTATTTATGCAGGCCTTTTTGCGGTGGTCTTGTTATTAGGATAGCTGAAAATTCATTGTCTATCGGGAATTAGTTTTTTTTTATTTTTATTGATAAATACGACTTTTTTATCGTTGGCATGGAAAGTCTTTTATTCAGGGTAATACTGATAGTCAGAATATTACTTTATTTTTATTTTTCCTGATCTAAATCAGAAAGTGCATTTATAACAAGTTACATATTTTAGAACATGTATTTTCTTGCTGTGGTTTTTATGTCAGCCTCTTACAACCATACCTCATCACCGAAGTTAAGAAAGTTGAGATTAAATGAGTGACCGTTTGACAATTCCAGGTGTTTTAAGCTTGGGTATGCGGGTGGGGTAACGATTACAAGCTTGAAATAAGAAATCGGAATTGTGATTCCAATCAGGTTCAATCTTTGAAAATATATTCTGGCTTTAAATAAAATGACAATTTTAAAAATAACTTTTAATTATATGATAAACAGTAAAAAAATAAAAATAAAAACCCCAAAAAACAAATAATGCAATTTCCCATCCCAGCGTCACGAATATATTAAGTATGACACCCTTATTATTTTTCCGATTTTCTCTATGACTGGTTATATTTTGTTCCTCCTTTACAAATTTTATAAAATTACCGATCGCTCATTTACTTGAACCGGCAAGTTCAGATGCAAAATAAATTGAAAAAATAAGGTGAATTAAAAAATTAATTTGAACCGTCAATTTGAAAAGTAATTTGAAACAACAAAGTAAATTAAAAAATTAATTTGAATCGGCAAGATAAGTTGAAAAATAAGAGACAAATGAGATTCCTCAGACACTTAATGAGGAAGGAGGGCCTGGAGAACTTGATACTCACCAGTCGGATAAACGGAAGAAGAGACAGTGGAAAGCAGCACGAGACGTACTTGGTCTGAGCAGATGGTTAACAGAACGGGGCTTGGAAGAGATACCAAGAGAAAAATTATTGAGAGCGACAAGTGACAGATCCAGGTGGAAGTCAATGATCACCTACGTCCTGACGGGACACGGCACATGAAGAAGAAGAAAGGTAAATTGAAAAATTAATTTGAACCGTCAAATTAAGTTGAAAAATAAGAGACAAATGAGGTTCCTGGGACCTGTGATGATGAAAGAGGGCCCGGAGAACTTGATACTCACAGGTCGGATAAATGGAAAGAGAGACAGGGGAAAGCAGCGCGAGACGTACTTGTTAGGTCTGGGCAAATGTTTAACGGAGCGCGGCTTAGAAGAGATATCAAGTTAAAACCTATTGAGAGAGACAAGAGACAAAGCCAAGTAAAAGTCCATGATCGCCTACGTCCTGAAGGGACACGGCACATGAAGAAGAAGAAAAGTAAATTGAAAAATTAATTTGAAAAGGTAAGTTAAGTTGAAAAATAATTTTGAATTGACAAGTTAACATGAAAAAATTTTTGAACCGGTAAGTTAAGTGGAAAAATTAATTTGAAACGATAAGTTAATTTGAGAAATTAATTTAATCGGCAAGTTAAGTTGAAAATATATTTTTTAATCGATAAGTTAAATTAAAAATTATCTTTAAACATCAATTGATTATTTCGGACTAATTATTTGGAACAAAACAGTGTTCTACCTGATATTGCGTGTTCAACAAAGAAACTTTAGAGATTAAAGAAAATTAGAGAAACAGATATTCTTTTTTTCTTCTTCTGTAATCCGTCACTCTTCAGGACGTAGGCGATCATAGCTCTCCAAAACTTCTTAACCATTGTAGATTTTGGGAAGGTTTATCTACACGCTATCCTTCTTATTCCCTGTTCTGCTATTCATTTGCACAAGTTTGTTAGGTAGGTTACTCGCTGTTTCCCCCTTTGTTTTCAATATGTCTTATGAGTGTGAAATTCTTGAAGTCCCCATTTCTCTTTGTATATCCGAGTGATTTCAACTCTTTTGATGTAATTTCAACACTCTTCAAGGAAAAAAGGGTTCTTTTTATTCCATTAAACTTAAAACTTTCTCGTTACTAGATGTTCAATTCATGGAATTATTTGCTGTAGGCACCAAATACAAAAAACATTGCGAGTAGGTTCAATTCTGTAAATGTGGCCCGGTTTTGTAATCTTTTTTTTTCAAAAAGTTTGATACTACCTACTGTTCTTCAAAAATCTTAAACCGAAATGAATAATCGAACCAATTAGCCCTTCTTCAATTCTCAAAAAGTTTTCGTGTGACACGTTCCGTCCTTTAGCACTTAAACGGCTAAATCTTTTTACGCTATTGTTACTACACATGCGCACGAATGAGGAATGCTGGGAAATTTAAATTAAAATAATTTAAAAAAAATATGCATTGTATTTATAAACAAGTCGATCTCATTTACGTTATTTTTACTTTTTTGTTTTCATCACATTTGTTATTCAGTCAGTCACTTAAGTGTCATACGTAATACATGATTGGGTGAACAAATCTCGAAAGAGACATGACTCATTGGGTAGAAGCTTTTCCCGCAGTAGGTTGCCATTACTTTCTGTGATAGACTGGTTGCCAGCCAAGGCTATAGAACTCAATCTGTCCTGTTACTTAACCCATAACTGGAAGGAAGAGACGGATTAATTTGCGCGTAAGTGAATGCAAGGAATTCAACTGGAATTCGAACTCGGCTCTCTGATTTCTCGTTCCTAGCCGATATCCACTGCACCACAACGCATATGCGTTTTATTAGTAGATATCTCAAACTCTGATAAAAGAAGATCAGCTGGGCTGGGAATAGTAAAATGTTATAAGAGCTAGGGAGAAAATTTACTGTAGATAATCTTGTGATCATTGCAAATTTTAAATGCACACATACACATGTGTGTGTGCGTGTGTGCGCGCTCGCTCGCATGTGTGTGTGTATAAGCGATTGATGCCAGGAGATACTGTAAATATGAACTGAATTCTACGTCAATAAAAATATTAGTTTTAAGAGGAGTTGTTCTGTGGTGACCCCAGTATGTACCCGGGGTATCCCTAGAGGATACTAAAGTAAGCTTTGCAGTCAACGTCACACAAGAACATTAAAAGAGCCATGTGCATCAAAGGAGTGACCTAAAAGATGAAATCGCTTCCACCAAGGGCAGAATTAGTCCTCCGGGAGTATATAAAAGAGCTTAATGTTAGTCGTATACACGCAACCGTACCAGAAGACAGGACGTTATATAAACGACTCACACCCGGAGGAAAAATCAGTCTTTCACATCTTCACGAAAAGACGTCTAGAAGGGAATCAATAATTTTACCTCAGAAATATTTATGGATGTATAAACTCTAGATTGTGAAGATATGTAGAATAGAAAAAATATGCTACAGACTTGACGAGATTAAGATTGTAGGGGTAGGACATTAGTTTGCTTTTTGTCAGAACTAAGTAGGATATTTCTTACCTTATCAGGTGAAGGATGGAACAGGGTTGCGTGTTGTCACAGGAGAAAGCGTGCTAAGAGTCACCAGGGATAGGGAGACGTGGAAAGCCATGATCACCTACGTCCTGAAGGGACAAGGCACATAAAAGAAGAAGTAAGTTTTTTAATACCGAAATATATTTCAAATTAAAAAAGTTGCTTAAAGTACAAGCGTCCACGCATCCATTACTGACAGTAGTTGAGGGTGTGTTCTATAAGCTAGGCGTTTTGGTAAAGATTGAATTGAAATTTCTTTATTGATTTTTTTACGTTAATAGAGTGAAGTTAACTCTGTAAAAGGGCCAGTGCCACTCAAAGTAGATAGTTACATTAAGAGGCAGTTAACGGTTAATCGTAGAATTGAGCAGGTTAATATAGTCGCGAGCGGGAAATCAACCTATTGGCAATCGGTTCTACAGAGCAGTGGTCCGCGAGAAGAAGCTATTCGAGTGTGACATAATGAAATACATAGACAATGTGGATGGTTTGCTATAACGTGAGTGCATGGTGCGTTTTGGTGGTGAAGGTTAGAACCGGTAGAACCATGGAATCTTTTTTTTTAATCATTTCACCCCGAGCAAGGCGGAAATGCCACTGATGTGCAGGGGGATACATAAATGTAAAAAGATTAATTAGAAAAGAGTGAGGAGTACAAACTAGTTAGAAAGGAACAATAGAAAGCTGAGAAAGCAGGTGCGATGACAGATACATAGGTGGAGAGAAAGGGAAGGTTATACAGGGGTGGGGAGAGAGCTAGAGTCCAGTGGTTAGTAGATGAGTATTGATTTTGCATTTAAATTTCTGGAGGTTGTAGCCGTCAGGAAAGCAAGAATACGGGAGCGAGTTCCACAGGCGGGAAGTGCGAGAGAAGCTGCAGGAGTAGAATTGTCGTCTGCATTTGGCTAACCTGACTGTGAATGGGTGGGACCCAGTTGCCAGTCTGGTTGCACGAGTAAACACCTGTTGAGGAGGCATCAGTGACTTAAGTTCGTCTGAGCAGAAGCCATGAATGTATTTATAGAACAGACAAAGGGAGGCCACATTTCGACGATGGGGAAGTGGCTGCAGTCGAGCCGCCAGATTAGTACCTATCACATTACAGACTCTCCTTTGGAGCCTGTCAAGAACACTGAGGAGAACGGCAGGGGCACCTGACCATAAATCGCAGCAGTACTCCATGCACGGACGGATGGTTGACTTGTATATATGCAGGATGGATTCAGGTGGAAAAAACATCCTGGATCGACATAGTGACCCAACCTTCTAAGCAGTAGATTTTGCTATGGATTCAATATAGTGGTTCCATTTGAGGTCTGAGGACAGGGTAAGTCCGAGGAGACGTAGTGTATTACTCTCCGGGAGAATCGCTTGGTCCATGCTTATGGGAGGCAGAAGAGGTTGCTTGTAATGGTTGACAGACAACAGCTTGGTCTTAGATGAATTGAAGTTGACAAACCACTTCTTGCCCCAGTTCACCATAGGGTGTAGATCCCGTTCAAGGTCAGCAGCGAGATTATGTCTGTCCGCCACGACATGTTTCTGACTGGTGCGGGAGTATATTGGAATGCAATTCGTTCAAGCATTTTCCATGAATAGAGCAGAAAAATTCTTGCCGGTTAGAGAGAGTTTGGAGGGTAGAAAATAAGGTGTCACCCACAAAGACATATATTTGGGCATCTCCCGCCAACATATGGCTGTCGTACTTCATTTTATGAAAATGTGTATGTCACCATGTGTATATGAAATGTCGGGTTCTTCAGAAAGATGCTGCGGTTATCATAGATCAAGCATGTGAGCAATGATGAGATTTTGGAAAGGATAGAAACGAAAAGGAAATTAATACTGATGAGCATCAGTAAGAGACAGCTAAGGTTCCTGAGACATGCAATGAGGAAGAAGGTCTTGGAGAATCTGATACTAGCACTTATCGATGGAAAAAGAGACATGGGAAAGCAGCGGATAACATATTTGAATGGCCTGAGCAGGTGGATGACAGAACGGGAGTTGCGTGGTATCACAGGAGAAAGCGTGCTAAGTGCTACCAGGGACAGGGAGATGTGGAAAGCCATGATCGCCTCCGTTCTGAAAGGACAAGCAACAAAGAAGTAGATTCCTACCAAACCTAATTAAGATAACACTATTTACATACCTAAACACGCGCACACATATACAAACACACGCACGCGTATACAACACGTATACACTCACAGACACATTTTTCGTGTAAAATCTTTTGTACAATAAAGACGGAGGCTGATGATGGTTCGCTTGAAATATGCCTAAACTTCCGATTTACCATGAAATAACGTGTCTGCCTTAATTTTATATATATATATATATATATATATATATATATATATATATATATATCCTCTATTATAATAAAGACCAGTGTGTTTGGATATATATATATATATATATATATATATATATATGTGTGTGTGTGTGTGTGTGTGTGTGTGTGTATATATATATATATGTATATATATGTATATATATATATATATATATATATATATATATATATATATATATGTATTCATGTATGTATAATTTATTTCCGAAATAATCACATAGTGATGTCGTTAATACAAAAGCTGATTAGGTACGCATGCAGTTCATTAGATAAAATCACCCCCATTAATACAATGATTAATAAGCTCTGTTATCTTTTGACAAGCGTTTGTTTCTCCACCATCGTATAACACTACCCAATAATGACTAACTTAAACATGGTCACTCGCTTCTAGGATTATTCATAGCACTGTGTCGGTTCCGAAATTAAATTACTCATCATATTAGCATTAAATTTGCTAAATTAAAGTCAACATAGGTCGCAAGCTTAAATCCCAAGAAAAAAAACACAAACTATGTCGTCTTAAATTCACCATTGTTTGTTGTTTGTTTCCGTTTAACGGCCTATCAACATCTAAAGGGTCAATTAAGGTAAGAAACGTATTTTTATTTGAAATCAAAGTTATTTTTCATTCAAAAAGGTTTTGTTATTAAATACTTTCATAACATTTTGACCTCAATTTGGGGGTTAACTATTTACCCATAGCTGGGACCCTAACGGGTTTTACCATTCTGGGTCAGAATGGACCTGGGAACAACTGCAATTAAGAGGTGGTTCCAGTCTCCTCACAACCTCCCAATAAGAGGCCTTGCTGCCGGATGCAGTTTACCGTCAAACCCAGGACCAAAATTCACTATTTTCTAATGCAAAGTAGAAATGTACAAGCATTCCTCCCTAGATAGAAACATCTTCCTAGTTCAATTCTTTTTTGATCTTTAAAGAATCTTCCCACCATCTACTGACCTACATGGGGGTAGATATTAATTACCAGTTCAGCACTGTTTTCTTTCTTTGTAAGGAATGACTGAAATGTTTTTTACACACTACCTAAAAGTTGTTTAAAACCGAAACATATGTTTGGATCATAAGATTTCGTGGATAATAATGATATTCTGATGACAGTTTTACTATTTAACCCATCGATTAGAGGAGAAGAGTTCGATTCATATCTTTCCCAAGGGTATTTACACATAAGTGAATGTAAATGACCCAATTGGATTTCGAAATCGACTCCTCGATTTATCATTCTGAACTGTTATCCTTTAATCCAGATGCACTTCGAAGCTTACAGAACCTGGTATTCTCGAGTGCTCACCCATCTGACCAGGTTCAACTTTGCTTAGCTTCAGTGACTGGATGACAAACGCAAGCCTCTTCTTAATGATGTTTTTCTTATGGAAGAATCGGCGACCTGATTTAAAATTCCGTTGTTAATTTTGCATTATAGCTCTGGGAAGAGGCTGAATTTCAATCTTGATACACTTCATGTCATTTAAGAGGCATGTTAAATAATTGGATCGTTTTTTTGTGCCGTGTTCCTTCTGGACGTAGGAGATGATGTGTCTCCACATCTTCCTGTCTCTTGAACTTTTTGTCTTGTTATTTCTCCCAAATCCTGCTCTGACATCCATCTATCAAGAATTTCACGTGCTGCTTTCGACTGTCTCTTTCCTCTCTGCCCGTCCTGTGAGTATCAGATTCTCCAAGCACTTTTGGCTTATTAAGTGTTTCAGAAATTTCAACTGTCTCTTCCTGATGTAAAGCATATTTTTCCTGTTTGTTTTTGTTTTCTCTAAAACCTCGACGAGGCTCACATGTTCGGTCGATGGCGCCTTCATCATCTTTCGTATTTACATTATTTACATTGTTCGGACTGTTGCCCTTATCTTTATTGCCATATTCACCACGTTTCAGCCGTTACATTCTCCGGCTTTCTTCAGATGCTTGAAATTTTGAACCGAACCTTTTATTTCGATTACTGGGGTATATGTCTGTGACTTCGAGTTTTTTCTTCGTTTGGAAGAGATTGTCACGCATTCGTTACCCTATAGGAGGGCAGATATCACATAACATTCCTGTACTCTTTTCTTTGTTTCCGATGAAAATTTCCTGTCTGTCAATACTGTACTCAGCTTTTGAAATACGTCATTGTCTATGCCAATACGCCTTAGGATCTCAGTGTCGCACTTTGCGTTAGCGTGTGAGTTCAAAATTCTGCAGAAAGAAAAATAAACTATTTCACTTCTTCTTCTTCTTCTATGTGCCTTGTCCCTTCAGGACGTAGGCTGTCATGGTTCTCCACGTCTTCCTATCCCTTGTGGCTCTTAGTATGTTTGCTCCTGCTACACCTCGCAACCCCCGTTCCGTCATCCACCTGATCAGGCCTGGCAAATATGTTATCCACTGACTTCCTCTATCTCTTTTTCCTTCTCTCTGGCCTGTCAGCATCAGGTTCTTCAAGCTCTTCTTCCTTATTGCATGTCCCATGAACTTCAGTTGTCTCTTCTTACCTTTCTTCAATAAATCATGACAAGTCAAAGATATTAAAGAAACGGATGCTGAAAGGTTATAGCATCTAAAGTAGTTTTCTAGTCTATAGAAGCTGTATTTTTAGCTTTGTTCCTGAGTAAAGTAAACAATTATACATTTTGCAGTTTGATAAAATAGTTGAGAAGATTTTAATGTAATGAGATTGATGCTTATTAATTGATGTATATTCTTAATTAGTCTGAATAAATTAATATGGCTGCCATACCGTAAATTATTATTTTAAGAGATGGAAAATTTTGTTAGAAACGGCTTACGTATTATCAGTGTTTTAATATGGCAGTGGATGCTGAAAAATAGACTTGAAGGAACAGAAATATGGATCTACAGAACGATGCTGAGAATAGCATGGACCGAACATGTGAGGAACAACTAATTTTTAGAGAAGATTGGAGCAAAAAGAATAATTCTACTTAGCATCAATAAAAGAGAGAACTGAAACTTCTAGGGAACATGATGGATTGGAAAATTTGACACTCTCAGGGCATATTGACATATCTTACGGAACAGAGAAAATCTAAGTATAATCTATTTGATGAACTTGAGTAAATGGGTGGCGAAATATGGTTTAGGAAAATATGGTTTAGGATATGGTTTAGGGAAGAAAATGACCAAGTTTATTGAGAGCTACATTGGACTAGAAAATTGTAGAGGACCATGATAGCTCAAAGACTTGAAGGGACACGGTACCTAAAGAATGAAGAATTTCATCTTGCGTACATTACTACTTTCGTGATTTCCTTAATCTTTTAAATTTAGACTAATGGCGTTGTGACAGACTACGTTCAAATTGTGCCTTTTTGGAAGAATATTGTTTGGCTAAATAGACTCAGTTTTTTATTGCTTCTAATAATGTCAGTTCCCCTAGGTGATTTACAGACTTAACCGATTTAAGTAAGGATTGCGGTACCTCGTTACCAAACTAGAATCGCAGAATTGTTAAAACTGTTCTAAAATCGAATCCGTTGCTCTACGCCTGTGTTCTTGTGCTAAACTAATCGAATCTTGCTTTTTGGTGTGCTAGCCAATAATAATAATAATAATAACAGTCGAATATTTTTAGCAAATATTAAAATAATGGTTTCTTGTGAATGACATTCCAAATAGTTGGCTGCTTTTGACGAAACTCACATTCTAAGTCTCTCATGTCTAATCCTATTAAAAGAATTGGGAAATTCCGTTTTGGTTTTGCTGTCAAAATCTTCTGTTTATGAAAACTCTATCGATCGATGTGGTCGATTGAGTTGATTGATAGACGGAGTTTATCAAATAGTTTTAAAAAGTGAATGCGTACAAAGTTGGGACTCTCAGTACGTTTTTGCACAAGCTTGCATGTAAAACGTTGCATTCCGTGGTCATATCTAATTTTAGAATATATCTTTCTGATTGAAAATATTACTTTAGATAACTACATAAAATCCGAAAGTGGTATAGCACTTAGAAAGAGGGTAATATACTCCAGTGAGATAACCACACGACATGCAAACATGGAATAGCACATGGAACGAGAATGATATACCCCAGTAATCGAAATAAAAGTTTTGGTACGAAGAATAAAGCCGGAGAATACAACCTGGTGAATATGGCAATAAAGATGCGAGCAACAGTCCGAACAATGAAAATAATGTAAAAACGACCTCATCTCAAAAGAATAGATAAATACAGAAATATTGCTATCCAAAAAGAATTGGAAGCATTTTCAAGACTTCGTACCGGGCCCAAACGTTATAAATTTTTCCAGTGTCTGAAAGCGCTTATTGAGGGTGGACCAGAGACTGATTATCTCTGGTCGGGTCGGTGCGGTGAGGGGGTATGATGTTGAAAGACCCGAAACCCCTAGTGATCCACGCAAAGACATCACTGACGACACCCTCTAGCGCCAATACTACGGTGCGTTTGAATTGAGAGTCTAATATTCTAACAAGATTAAAAAAAAAAACTCTTCCAATTTTTTTAGACTTAAGTTTTCTTTTGTGTTAATAACTCACAAGACAATGAATATGAACAAAGAACAAAGCCGAAGAATACAACGGCCGAAACCTGGTGAATATGTCAATAAAGATGAGAGCAACAGTCGGAACAATGTAAATAATGTAAAAACGACCTCATCTCAAAAGAATAGATAAATAGAGAAATATTGCTATCAAAAAGAATTGGAAAATTTTCTATTATTATTATTGAGAGTCTAATATTCTAACAAGATTAAAAAAAAACTCTTCCAGTTTTTTTTAGACTTAAGTTTTCTTTTGTGTTGATAACTCACAAGACAATGAATATGTAAATAAATCTACGATGTTTACTATTTGTCGGCGATATCCTATTTTAGAGGTCATCAGTTCACAATTTTCAGACACCTTATCTTTGAATTGAAATAAAAATAAATCTGTTATGATTTCTTATCGAGTTAGTTTTTATATAGCCGCACATTGACTCGTGAAGAGACTAAGTATGTAAATTTGATACAAGAGAATTTTTTAATTTAATTTTTCACAATAATTCTTTTAGCAAGATTTACGTTTATGATATCTGAGTATGATCTGGACAAAGATCTCGCTTAAATCTATTTAAATAAGTACTTATGTAACAAAGAATTTAAATCACTAACTTGCTTACTAAAATATCACGGAAGTTAAGCAACGTTGAACTTGATCTGAAGCTAGATGGATGACCTCTTGGAAATGCTAGGTATAAATTAGATTTGTGGGTAACAGTTGAACTGTCAATTTTAGTGAACATCCGTTGGTGAGCAGTTAAATCAAGCCGGATCAGATGGTTGTTTTCTCTTTAAATGGGGGACGCTGTTTTGAATCCTGCCAGAGAGTACATTTTCAGCAATGAGTTATTTACGGGAATCCAATAAAAATGTTTGAGGTAATATATATATTACCGAGCGCCCATAGATCAGAAGTAGAATCGCCGACTGACGCCAATTCGGTCGGGTTTCAATTTTGGGTAAAAGCAATCGGATGTCTAACCGTACTTATGAGCTGTAATACAGCAAACAGATCTGTCTGCGGATGACTATATATATATATATATATATATATATATATATAGGAAAAAGATGTAAGTTTAAAAATGTACTTTTTGACAGTATTTATTTATTTCTATTATTATATTTGATATTTCAGACCGTCCTCGGCCTTTCATCAGAAACAAATGATTTTAAAATTTAAATTAGAAACGTTTTCGCGATGAGCGTTCGTAGAGAGATTGTTTACATCGCGTGACGCAGGAAGCGACAAATTTTTTTAATATTTGTAAACGTAGACCTATCTTTAATAATACTTATAAATTTTCTTTTAAAGGACATTTTTAAGTGTATCTAAAAAATGTTTAACTATTGAAATATTTCTAAAGATTCAAAACACCTAAGTCCCTATTTGACCCTAGCCTGTATGTATTTAATTTTAAAATCCAATATATATATATATATATATATGCGTGTGTGTGTGTGTGTGTGTGTGTGTGTGTGTGTTTATTGTCTAACTGTACTGATCCTTAGTGGCAAAAGAGACTTCGATTTTTCGTGAAGGCATTATCGTGATGTATTTCCTCTTCAGGGTTTTTGGTTTGGTTTTCTCAAAAATCCCTGAATAACAGAATAATGTTTCACGAAATTTGGAAATCGCCATGATTGTGACACAGTTGAATTAAGTGAAAAATCTCTCCACATTAATTATCTATAATGAGTATGCGCACGTCAGTGCTATGTATCTAGTGGACATATGTGTAAATGACAGTCTTACACATGAGTCGTTTTGTTAAACTGCGGAATAATTAGTAATTCTTGTCTTTGGTATTAATATACTTTTTCAATGTATAAATTATATTTTTTTCCAACCGGTATAAATCGGGTAAAAAAAATGTAATGTTAAATTTGGCTGAAATATTATATTCCAAATTATTAAATGTCAATGTACGAGGGTCTTTAAATAAATAAGGTGAATTTTTAGGTATAAAGACTTCTACGAGGGTCATTCAATAAATAAGGTGAATTTTTCGGTATAAAGACTTCTACGAGGGTCATTCAATAAATAAGGTGAATTTTTCGGTATAAGAACTTCTACGAGGGTCATTCAATAAATAAGGTGAATTTTTCGGTATAAAGACTTCTACGAGGGTCATTCAATAAATAAGGTGAATTTTTCGGTATAAGGACTTCTAATACAGATAGAAGCTTACTTTTTTTTCAACGTGGTCTCTCAGCAGTGCACACGCTTTTCCCATCTGTACACAAGCTTTCGTATTCACTCAGCGTAAAAAACTTTGGACAATCGCTCACAACACTTTTGACTTCATCATCACTTTCAAACTTCGTGCCTCTCGTCAACACTTTCAAGGGAGTAAACAGGTGAAATTCTGAAGAGGCAAGATCTGGGCTGTAAGGGGGATGAGGAAGCAGTTCCCAGCCCAGCTCGTTGATGGTCTGCACCTTTGGCACCCACCAGCAGTTGACCTTCGAGTAGGCAATGTCATCATGGACAATTTTATGTGCTGATAGGCTCAAATTCCTTGCAATGTCATCCACTGTCACTCTTTTGTCAGAGTGAATGAGATCATTGACTGATTTGATCACCTCAAGAGACCTCACTTATGTAGGCCTCCCAGGCCTGTCTTTATCCTCGACACTGCTCCGTCCTTCTTTAAACAATTTAGCCCACTTGTAGACATTTTTTGGCTGAAACATGTGGCACCATACACAGTTGATATTCTCCTATGTATTTTAACTGGTTGCTCCCTTCAGCAACCAAAAACTTGATAACTGACCTCTGTTCACTCTTAGAGCATGCTTCTTGGTCGGCCATCTTTGTTAATCTCCAAAGCTCTCAATGTTTTTTTTTCCAAACTACAAAAAAAATTAAATCCCTTTAAAAAAGAAGTAAAGGGATTTTTTTTAAAAGTAAGCTTCTATTTGTATTAGAAGTCCTTATGCCGAAACATTCACCTCATTTATTGAATGAGCCTAGCATATTATACAAAAGATACTTTTTCTTCTGAATTTCCTCGTCAAAAGTTACATGTGCACTTTATACACGAGGATGTATTGTACATGAATAATTACAGTAATTAATTAGTTTTAAAAGTGATTTGCAATTCGAAAAAACTTCTATACAAATATTTTGTTAAAGAAATAATGGATTATATTTTTAATCCAACATATATCTATTGTTTCAAGCGTTAATTTTAGTGGATACCATAACCGAGCGGTTAAAGCCAGCCGGATCAGATGGTGGTATCTCCTGCAAAGGGTATGCAAGTTTGAATCTTACTGGTTCGCACTTTTTTCTTTATGGGTTTTCTGGAGAATACAAAGCATTAAACAAAATATTTCTTGTTTAAAATAAACATGGAACGTCTACATAATTACGAATACCCACAAAAATAATGTCTATATATATATATATATATATATATATATATATATATATATATATATGTGGGGTAGTTAAAAAGTAGAATGGGCAGAAAGAAGAATAGGTTTGTGCATGGGTTATAATATTACAGCGGTGTTCTTTATTACTATATATTCAAAAGCAGTGGCTATTAGCACGTTTTCTCCTGTTACTCCACCCAAACCTCGCACGTCATCCACTTACTCAGGTTCGTCAAGTTTGTTACCCGCTGCTTTCCCGTCTCTCTTTCCCTCTATCTAACCTGTGAGTATTAAATTCTCTGAGCCCTCCTTCCTCGTTACATGTTCCAGGAACTTTAACTGTCTTTTCCTGGCGCTCAGTATTAATTTCCTTTTCGTTTCCATCCTATCCAAAACCTCCCCATTGCTCACATGCTCGGTTCATGATATTCGCAGCATCCTTCTGGAGAACCACATTTCAGTTGCTTCACTTCTTTCCTTCATCTTTGATGATATTGTCCAGCATTCACTGCCATATTGAAGAACAGATTTCACATAATTATCCAGTACTTTTTCCTGTCTCTCAATAATCTACTCAGAGTCTGGAATGCGTCCTTCGTCATGCCAACTCGCCTTCGGATCTCAGTGTCTTCTGTTAGAACACTTCCCAGGTAACCCCTTCTCTGCTTGCTGATGACCATGCATTCGGTTGTCTAGTAGTTTATTTGTACTCCTTCCGACTTTCTTTAGCTACCATTTTAGGAGGTTTTGTAGTTTCCTTTACGTGTCTGCTATCAGCACTGTATCATCTGCGTATCTTATGTTGTTCAGATGGTGACCTACGATAACGAATCCTGGCTTAACTTCTAGGGTATTTAGAATCGTCTCGCTCTACAAGTTGAATAGATCTGGTGAAAAGACACATCCTTGTCGTATGCCTCTTTATTATCTCTTGATAACGCTAATGTCTTTCCGAAATATGTCGAGGTTGCTGGGCATTTTTATCAATTCTTTGTGGCGTACGTTGTCGAATGCTTTTGCATAGTCAATAAAGCATAGGTATACGTCTTTATTCATTTGTATTAGCCTTTCTAATGGCATCCAAAGCATAAGTTTTGCATTATTTGTTCCAGTGTCCTTGACAAAACCGCACTGTTGTTATATCTCTGGATTGATACTGCTTCGTGCTCCATTCATCAGGATTCGGATGATGAGTTTTGTTACGTGGCTCATTAAACTGATTATTAGGTAACATTCGCATTAGTTTACACCTGGCGATTTAAGCAGAGCTATGAAAATTGATCTGCTTAGGTTGTCTAGTATTACACCACTGTTGTAGATTTCATTAATTATTTCTCTAATTTTCTCTATGCTAAAATCTTCTAAGGCTCTCGGCATCTCTATTACAATGCCGCCTGGTCCAGCTGCTTTGTTTCTATTTAGATTGGCCATTGGAGCTTCCATTTCGCATTTTAATATTTCCGGTCCGTCAGCATCTTTGTTTATTGTCGGTTGCTCTCTCTTGTCGTGGAAGAGATCTCTTATATATTATTCCCATCGCTGGCGTTTTTCCTCTTTGTCCAATATGATCGTTCTTTCTTTGGATATTATACATCCTGTCAGGAGCATGCTCTTTGTTCTGTCGGTTCCCTTATTTCTTTACTAGCAGTATAACCCGGCGTTGCTCGGGTGTAATGAAAGCTTTAAAACTAATCCATGGTCCTCGAGCTCAGACTCTTTGGACGTTGGCACAAAAGACTAAAAACCAATAGTTGTTTCTAGTTAAAGCGAAACCGTAGACTGAAAGAAAACTGAATGGATGTAAGTCAAATTCTGAAGTTTGGTGAGAATCGGATAAAAATTGTGGATGTGTATAAAGGAAATACAGATAAACATACACACACACAAATATCTTACCTTATATATATATCATCGATTTTCTGCACTATTGTAAGAACTGCAACCTTGAAACTTCTGAATATTGTTTCTTATGTCTTTGAGTGTATCAAATTTGATTAAAATCCGACCACTCCTTCTATAACATGTTTTTTTCGATTATCGATTTTTGATATTTATCGGGAGTACCTCGACACAAATCCTAGCTAAGAACACTCGCAGACGCTTATAGTCCAACTGTGTAAATTTTCAAGAAAATCGGTTCAGCCGTTTCGGAATCGATAGGTAACGGACACACACACACACAGACAAAGTTCCATTTATAAATAAGTTTAGATGTCTCCTTTATTAGTCATACGTAATCTCTCTACTTCTGCATATTTCTTGTTGAGCCATTCCTTTTTAGCCTGTCTGCGCCTGGTCCTTATTTCCTTGTATTGTTTCTTGGATTCCGTTCCATGTCTTGGCATAGTTTTCTGTCTCCTTTGCATCATGTCAAAGATTTCTTCCGTCATATCTTGATGAAACATTTCAGGAAACAGGTAAAAATTATTGGCTAACACATTTACCTGGTTTGATCCCAAAAGGTTTCCTCTTTTGCGGAGTAGACAAAATTTATCCAAGAATGTTTGATGACTTTAAAAATTACAAAAAAGATACATTTCAAGAAATCAATACACAAAGAAACTTGTGCAAAAATGTTTGTCGAAGCTTGAGGGGTATACTTCAAAGTTGTGTGAATTACGATGAAGAGGAATTTGAGCACCTGCATTGATAAAATGTAAGCGGTTTTGCATTATTGTAGACAGGTCAACCATCCATCCGTGCATAGAATACAGCTGTCATATATGATCAGGCGCCTCTGCTGTTCATCTCAGTGTTATTGACATGCTCCAAATGAGAATCAGTGATATTGGTACCGACTTGGCTGATCGACTCCAGCCACTTTCTCACCGACGGGATGTGGCTTCCCTCAGTCTGTTCAATAAATACTTTCATGGCTTCTGCTCCGACGAACTTAAGTCACTGGCACCCCTGCAACATGGGTTTACTCGTGCAACCAGACTGGCAACTGGGCCCCACCCATTCACAGTTAGATCAACGAAATGCAGCCTACAATTTTACTCCCGCAGCTTCTTTTCTCGCACTTCCCACCTGTGGAACTCTCTTCAATTTTCTTGCAACTTCCAGGAATTTAAATGCAATGTCAATAACCATCTCTTAATCACTTGACTCCAGTTCTTTCTACATCACCCTGTATATCTTTTCCTTTTCTCTCTACCTTTGCAACTGTCATCACACCTGTATTACAGTCCTTCTCTTGTTCCTTTCTCTGACAACCCCTGTAACTGGTTCGTCTTTCTCTTTACTCTCCTTCTATTTAATCTTTTTCTCTTATGTAGCCCCCTGCACATCAGTGGCATTACCGTCTTGCTTGGGGTGAAACGATTAAAAAAAAGAAAACAATAAAATATAACTATGTAGTCAGTCAGTTGACTGCCATACGTGATACACGCTTGGGCGATCATGTCTCGAAAGAGATATGACTGACTGGGCAGAAGATTATCCCGCAGTAGGTTGCTATTGCATTCTGCGGTAGACTGGTTACTGGTTGCCGACCAAGGCTATAGAACCCAATCTGTCCTGTTAGTTAACCCATAAATGGAAGGAAGAGACGGATTAATACCTTTCGCAAGGGTATTTGCGCGTAAGTGAATGCAGTGAATTCAGCTGGAATTCGAACTCAGCTCCCCGATTTCTCGTTCCGAGCCGATATCCAATGCACCACAACGCACATCCTTGTATGTTACTATGTAGTAATTCCATTAATAAATATAATTCGACATGTAATCTCAAGGTAAATTTTATCATTTATTGTCTAACTAATTTTGGATCAACCCCATATATATATATATATATATATATATATATTGTTGTGAGATGTATACAAGAATGGACTCGCCTGATGTGTATATGTAATCCTGGCTATACCGAGTACAGTAGTTGTGTAGTTGTAGAATTGTAAAGCAGTTGATTAGTTGGTCAGTAAGTTGGTGCAGAGTTAGTTGGAGTTGTTGGATATAGACTCATTACCCGGACATACTATTTCACTTCAAGTCTGTATATAATTTTTTCTACTAATAGTATTCCTGAATTGACTAACCCTTGTTCCAGTTTGTATATCTTGTTCAATATAACTTACATTTTCTATCTCCATGTCTGTTTTTGTTATTTATTATTTTGTTATTTATTATTTTGTGTAGTTTTTTACCCTGAATCCACAACAAATATACATATGCATATAAGTATTTTTTTAATTTTAATTAATTTTAAATTAATATTAATATTTTAATATTAAAAAATGATCCAGGTGGAGGGCTCAATGTAATTAATATTTAAATTACAGAGCCAATTATAAATAAAATAAATTTCGAAGTTCAAAAGTGTTGTATGATCATTTCTACATTGAATCCCTAAGTAAGATTTCACATATCACCGGTAACTTTCAAAACTCCAAATAAAAATAAGATATTACTGACGGAAGTTCAAAAATTTACGTCACAGAAAAAAAACAAGATGGGTGGGATTAATAAGTAGGTAGCAATCAATGTCTATTTTTAGAATTTGGACAACATTACTTTTAGATTGAGTTGTAATTGAAAAATTTTAAAAATTGGTTTTGTCTATCTCTAAAAAAGAGGGAGGAGAAGTCAAGTAAAAAATAGGAAGTGTTGTTTGACAGGGAAGTGGAAAGGAAGGGAAGAAAAAGGAAAAAAGAAAGAAAGAAAAAACATTTCATTTTCGTAAAGACGTTAGGGACGTGTTAACAAAACTAGCATTTTTAAATGGAATAAAGTATTAGAATAAAGTTTTAGAAAAATAATTATTTAGGGGAAAAAAGCTGACATATAATTTATTTAAATTTAATTAAATTAATCTAATTAATTATAAACCTAGATTTAAATAAAAATAAAAGTCAAATTTATACATACATACATATATATATATATATATATATTTTAATTCAGATACTTTAATCCAAGCGAAAAAAGCAGGAAGGTAAATTCCAAAAACCCGATCCTAATTAATATTAAAAATTTTATTTTAATATTAAAAAATGATACAGGAAGAGAGCTCCATGTAATAAAATATTACAGAGCAAATATAAATTAAAAAAGGATTAATTCAATGATGTTGAATGACCATTTCGATATGAAGATCCCCACGGGGGATAACACATCACCTCAGCAACAGAAAAAATAGTTTCTGAAAGGATTTTTCTGTTGCTGAGGTGATGTGTTATCCCCCGTGGGGATCTTCATATCGAAATGATCATTCAACATCATTGAATTAATCCTTTTTTAATTTATATATATATATATATATATGTGTGTGTGTGTGTGTGTGTGTGTGTGTGTGTGTGTGTGTGTGTGTGTGTGTGTGTGTGTGTGTGTGAATACAAAGATAACTTAGAATTTATTATAACTTAGAATTTATTAAAACTAAATCTCTCAAAAATAAAAATAGACAAAGGAGGGTCATTTGGTTCAACCCTTCCTTTAACAAGGAAGTAAAAACCAAGATAGGTAAAATAATCCTTTCGATATTAAAAAGACATTTTGGTAAATATTATCCTTTACATAAAATTGTCAACAAAAACACGATAAAATTGAGGTTTTGTTGCTTGCTCAATATAGGTAAACTTATAAACGGTTTAAACAAAACTAAAATCCGAAAGTCTAACGTTGACAATAAGATTTCATGTAATTGTAAAATCAAATCCAATTCTCCCTTAAACGGTAAATGCCAGCAATCTTGCGTGGTGTATAAAGTTAACATGTACAAAAATGAAAATGACGTACAACCTAAGACGTATATAGGTGCCACGCAAGATTCCTTTCAAATTAGGTTTTATAACCACTCCAGTACCTTTAAACATGAAAAACATAGCCGTAATACATCGTTAGCGTGCTATGTATGAGAAATTAAAAAAAAACTACGAATACAGATCCCATTTTGAAATGGGAAATACTAAAACGATGTTCGAAATATAAATCAGGTAATAAATTCTGTAATTTATGCGAGGAGGAAAACTAGCTATTGCATTATTTGAACTCGCAGAGAATTTAGTAAATTCTAAAACCAAAATCCTACATAAATGCAAGCATATGAAAAATTACCTACTGAATTAGCCTTTTGCTTAATTGTTCTCTTTTTTTTCTTTGTAATAAAGTTTTAGTCTCCCCACTTTTTCGTGTTTTGGTGTCTTCTTTGTTTTAATTTGAGTACCTATATATTTGCTACTTTAAATCCTTGTTGTCAGCCAATTTCCCTGAGGAGCCGTAGAGCGAAACCGTGGTAGGTAGTTGGCTCTTGCTTAGATTTTCTGTCTCTCTCTCTCTCTCTCTCTCTCTCTATATATATATATGTGTGTGTGTGTGTGTGTGTGTGTGTGTGTGTGTGTGTGTGTGTGTAGATAGATAGATAGATAGATAGATAGATAGATAGTGACTATTCCCAACTGGAAGCTAATCTATGAATTTTGTGGACATCTGTTTTGATGAGAGTCTCACACATTTGTTAAAGTGAGGAATATCTAGTAAATGTGGAATAAGGCATAGAAGAAGGTTTTGCAATTGAATGCTTACCTCTGTTAATATTAGATATCCTTTGGTTTGTTTGTTTTTTTATACTGATTGTTATTATATCCTACTTAATTGTTTAAAGAAAATCAAGTCCAAATAATTCCAGCTGATGCATTGGAAAGACCAAGAATTTCCAGTGACCAGTTCTCAACCAGAAGTTGAGAAAAGGTTGATATTCTACAAGGAAAATGATGTTGACTTATTTTATTGTGGGTCAAACTAAAAGCAAGACTTCTGCTGAAGTATGCTTTGATAAATGAGTCGATCACCTGACCTGTCTTGTATCATGGGTCGACAATCTGACTGGCTAATTGGTTGCCTTTGTTCGAGAAAGAATCACGAGGTTAGTTATTTCCTCAGTAGACTAACAGAGGACACTTCCTCTTCAATGGCACACCATTACCATTTTCAAATTTTGACTTCGCCTCTTTCTCACTGTTTCTCATTTCGCTTCTCAGTTTTTTCTTTCTTCCTTCCTTCCTTCCTTCCTTTCTTTCTTTCTTTGATCGATTCATCTCTTTCTTTCTTTCTTTTTTCGATTACTGCTACTTTTTATTTCCTTGTTTTAAATTTTTTGTCTTCTTTTTTCTTTCTTCCTGTTTTTGATAACCCCGCATCTTTCTCTCTTTGAGTGTTGTCACTTTCTATTTTTTGCGTTTCGATGTTTATTTATCTTTTTGTTTTTTGTTTGTTTGTTTGTTTGTTTCTTTCTTTCTTTGTTCCTTTCTTTCTTTCTTTCTTTCTTTTTTTTCATCACTCCGTATCTTTCACTTTTTGATTTTAACCACTTCTTTTTACTTTCGTTGTTTGTTCGTTGCCTTCTTTCCTTTTCTTTCTTTTTTCTTTCTTTCTTTCTTTCTTTCTTTCTTTCTTTATTTATTTATTTGATTATTCCTTGTTTTTCTCTCTTCGAACTCTCTGCATCTTCCGCTCTTTAATTACTGTCAATATCGTTTTTTGCCTTTTGTTTTCAGTTTCTTTCTTTCTTTCTTTCTTCCTTTTTTCTTTTTTTTTCTTTCTTTCTTTCTTTCTTTCATCACTCCGTATCTTTCACTTTTTGATTTTAACCACTTCTTTTTCCTTACGTTGTTTGTTTGTTTCCTTTTCTTTCTTTCTTTCTTTCTTTCTTTCTTTCTTTCTTTCTTTCTTTATTTATTTGATTATTCCTTGTTTTTCTCTCTTCGAACTCTCCACATCTTCCGCTCCTTAATTACTGTCACTGTCGTTTTTTGCCTTTTGTTTTTAGTTTCTTTCTTTCTTTCTTTCTTTCTTTGATCACTCCTTCTCTTTCTCTCTTTGTTTACTGCCACGTTCTTTCTATCTTTCTTTACCATCCCCCATTTTGGCCTTGTGCCACAACTGCAATTATTACAATAAATACATTCACCAAGATTAGAACTAATACGCTAAAAATGCAGCACTTATCACAAAGCAAGCTTTACATGATCGATAGTTTTGAATTTACATAGAATATAGTGAGCAACTAGTTTTCCTGTAAAAGCTTCCCAATGATCAGGCCATGAGGCCTTTTTAGCTGACATTACGCAAATAGCCCATGTAATATATTACGATTTTCATTTATCTTCATTACCCCTCTCAGAATGATATTCCTTTTTTCCGAAGTAGTAAGAGATGTGCATTGTGATGTAATAGATATCGGCTCGGATTGAGAAATCGGGAAGCCGAGTTCGAATTCCAGTTGAATTCGTTGCATTCACTTACACACAAATACCCTGCGAAAGAAACGAATCCATCTGTTTTTCCCTACTGATATGTGTTGAATAGCAGGACTGATTGAGTACTCTAGCCTTGACAGAAAATTGGCAAAAGTCTGGGGAAAAATCTTCTTCCTAGTCAGTCATGTTTCGAAAGAGACATGATCGTCCAAGAATGTATAAATTAAATGACTGGCTAAGAGATTGTATGTATGTTAACCTTTAAAAGTTTTCTCGCAGGTTGAATATAGGGCTAAAACATTCACATTTACTAGTGTGAGTTTCTTGACAAGAACTTATTTTATAGGGTATAGTTTCTAGAGCCAGGCTCAGCAGGTTTTCAATTCAGAGATAGCCTTCTTAAAGACTGGTTGCTAATGAAGGCTAGGGAATCTCGTTTTTCCTATTTATAAGGGAGTGATGGATTCATATAATTTTTCTAAGGTATTTCTATGGAAGAAAACGCAAATGTCTTCGTTGATTGAACGATTTATTTTATTTTATTTTTTACGGCATATCAACTCTTTCTGAGTTATTTAAAGAGAAACATATTTTGGATTATGAGAAGAATTCTGTTGCTTTTTTTAGTGCATGTGAATATCGTTGTGCGTTGTGGTACAGTGGATATCGGCTCGGAACGAGAAACCGGGGATCCGAGTTCGAATTCCAGTTGAATCCATTGTATTCACTTACGCGCAAATACCCTTAGGAAAGGTATTAATCTGTCTCTTCCTTCCAGTTATGGGTTAAATAGCAGGACAGACGGGGTTCTATAGCCTTGGTCGGCAACCAGTCTACCGCAGAAAGCAATGGCAAACTACTGCGGGATAATCTTCTGCCCAGTCAGTCATGTCTCTTTCGAGACATGATCGCCCAAGCGTGTATCACATATGGCACTTAACTGACTGAATATCGTACTAACATTTCTCTTGAAGTTAACAAACATTTCATCCAGAGGAAATGTCTTATATTTATTGGTATTAGTTGCTCAATTTTAACTTCAAATCGGCGCGCAATATATATATATATATATATATATATATATATATATATATATATATATATATTGTCATCCGCAGACAGATCTGTTCTCCGTATCACAGCTCATCAGTACGGTTAGACTCCGATTGCTTTTTTACCCAGGATTGAAACCCGACCGAAATGGCGTTCAGAGGATATTTGTATACATATACACTACCGGCCATAATTATTAGGCAACCTCAGTTTTTAAAAAGAAATGATGTTTTTCGTAATATTTTTTGTATTTATTGACAAATGAAAATATATGTTTCTTTTGTTATTATTACTTTGCAAAATTTTATAAGTCAAGAAAGTTATGATGAACTCGTCCGAATCACCCTAAATTTTCTTCATTCTTTCATTGATGAAACTGCAATATAGATAATTATTAAATATTTATAATTCATCTGATGCGCACGTTATTGTGCAGTATTAACAAAAGAACCATTCTATCTTCATTAACAATTATTCACTTTGCAATAAATACTAAAAATAATATGAAATACATCATTTTTGTAAACACTGGAGTGGCCTCATAATTATGGCCGGTAATGCATATATTTTTTCTAATCATTTCACCCCAAGCAAATGAGAACTGCCACTGGTGCGCAGTGGGTTACATAAGAGGTGTGGGATAAGAAAGTGGAGAAGTATATAATCTGAAAGGATGGTTCGAGTCATAATCAGAGTTTCATGCTCACGTTCTTTTCAAGTTGTCTGAAGATTACGTGAGCATGAATCTCAGTTTACGACTAAAACCAAATTTCCATAGGATTTAACGTTTTTAACCTTTTTGCTCAACCTAGGCAATCCACGCTTCTAGCACGTTACCGAGTAACTAAGTTTGACTGTAGACTTTTGTTCTCTTTGCTTTTTATTTTTTCATTGCTATCTTTCTTAATCGAGACTGTATCTGGATAAGAAATTAAAGCTTTGTCAAGTCATCCATTTGTTTCACCAACGATATTTGCTTTTCTTAAACGTATACTAGCAGTATAGCCCGGTGCTGCACGGGTGTAATGAAAGCTTTAAAACTAAACCATGGTCCTGGACCTCAAACTCTTTGGACGTTGGCACGAAAGACGAAAAAGCAATAGTCGTTTCCAGTTAAAGCGAAACCGTAGACTGAAAGAAAAATGAATGGATGTAAGTCAAATTTTGATTTCCTGGTATCGATATCAAATAAGTTTTCTTCATCCTAAACTGAATTTTGAAGGCTAAATAAGTCCCTTGAGTAAATGGTATCATGGCTGAGACTAATAACTACAATTATACCTACTTAGAGTCAAACCCGAAGCAAAAACTAAAATAAAAGGACTGAAAACTGATTTTGATCAGACCCGGTAGGATATCGGGGTGTCGATTTCTAATATCAGAGTCAGATAAGTAATCCAAGGATAGAACTGCAACCTTGAAACTTCTGTATATCGTTTCTTATGTCTTTGTCTATGAGTGTATCAAATTTGATTAAAATCGGACCACTCCTTCTATAACCCGATTTTTTCGATTATCGATTGTCGATATTTATCGGGGGTACCTCGACACAAAACCTAGCTAAGAACACTCGCTTAAAGTACAACTGTGTAAATTTTCAAGAAAATCGGTTCAGATGTTTCGGAGTCGATAGTTAACGGACACACACACAGACGCACACACAGAGACAAAGTTCCATTTATAAATAAGTTTAGATTATTTTTTAAAATTCTAAGAACACTTTTGATTTCTAGAACTGGCTTTCCATGTTCATTCTTTTACTTTGGTAGCTCCATTGTTATAATAATTATTTCACCTGCTAGATGTTGAGAACAAGATGTTTTTCTGTGGTTTCCATATCAAGTAGTCTTGTATAGTATGAGATTTCGAGTCTAAAACCCAACAAGTTTTCAGAATTATATCCTAGAATAACTGTTGCCTCGAGTCTACTCTGCTATTAACCACAACCTGGGCGCAAGAGCGTATCAGTTATCGATACATTCTTTGCTAATGCGATTTGCTCGAAAGCTTAATACGAAGGCCTATGTTGAAATTCAGTACTAATAATCAATAGCATATCATCAATTGTACATCGCTTATTATTAAAGATTTGTTTTATCGGCGATGTCAGGAAAACTTCAAATGTAGGTCTCATTAATATAAGTCCAATCATCCAATCAGTCATTCAGTTAAGTACCATATGTGAAATAACGTTTGTGGAATCATGTCTCTTTCGATTCATGACTGAATAGGCAGAAGATTTTTGTCATTTCTTTCTGTGGTAAACTGACTGCCAAACAAGGCTATAGAACATAGTCCAACTAGCTATTCAACCGATACCTTGAAGAAGAGATTAATTCATACATTTCTCAAATGTATTTTGGCGTAGATGAACGCAACGAATTCAACTGGAATTCGAAGCTATCTTTCTGATTTTTCATTCCGATTTTATATCCATTTGACCACAGCGCACAGCCGACTATCTTTCAATCAGTCATTTAAGTGTCATATGTGATATACGCTTAGGCGATCATGTCTCGAAAGAAACATGATGTTCTACGCAGAAGAAAACTCAAACTGTCCTGTTATTTAACCCATAACTGGAGGGGAATATATGTATTATATTATTAAGTAGTGATTATGGGGAATCAGTTTAATACTTCATAACAATATAAAACTGATCCCTCACTTTATGCCCAGTAGAAGCCTTAATCATGATTCCAACTGCTATATTCACTCAGTTAGTTAAGTGCCATACGTGATGCACGCTTTGGGCGATCATGTCTCGAAAGAGACATGACTGACTGGGCAGAATATTATCCCGCAGTAGGTTGCCATTACTTTCTGCGGTAGATTGGTTGCTAACCAATGTTATAGAAACCAAGATGTCCTATTATTTAACAGATAACTAGAGAGAAGGGACGGATTAATACTTTTCCCAAGGCTATTTGCGCGTAAGTGAATGCAAGCAATCCAAATAGAATTCGAATTCGGCTTCCCGATTTCTCGTTCCGAGCCGATATCTGCTGCACAACAACGCACAGCCGACAATCTCTTCAATACTTTTCCGATATCCGCTAGGAAGCCATGTCCTTTTTTTACAACATCGTAGTATGACACTCCTCCTTGGTTATTTTTAACAAGCTTAGAAGTTTATCCTTTATTTCCTGTTTAGGATTGGGTTTCCGATTTTTTCAAAAGTCTTCTCATTTTCTTTCACCCCCAAGTAGTTCTTTGAGTTTAAGTTCCATTATCGACTTCTTTGAGGTGAAATGACTGAAAAAAAAAAATCATTTAAAACGAAATAAAGCATTAGAAATAGATCGAACCCACTACTCTTTCGGATTGATTGGCAAACGTGTCTTACTAAACGAATTAGGCGTTCGAATAAATACCGGATATATCCGAGCAAATAGTTTTAAAAGCACATATCTTATGTTGAACACAAAATTACTGAAATAACCAGACGTCCTCATTTCAATTATACTGACGTACACCACCTACTACTCGAGCTTACGGACAGGCTTGAAGTATTTGTAAAATGAAGCACAGATCCTATTAATACCCAAACAGCACATTATTTAAATGAATTCTGTAGCGTCTCGGAACAAAATCCCAAATCGAATTGTTGCCGAAACGCCAAAAGCTTTGAAAGTTAAATGATAGCCTTTAATATGAATACTTCCAGACATTTTACTTTTAAAAATCAACGCATTTAACTGAAATCCTAATAATATTTTTTTCGTTATTGTCTCCAGGGTTTATTTTGTAGCTACATTGGAGGAGGAAAGTTTTGTTCATCGTCATATCCGCGGAATATCTCATAAGCTGCCCAGGGAAATCGTCATTTTTTCTTGACTTCACCAGCATCTACAAATTGTCGTGAATCAATGCCCAATTCATTGACAGATTAAGATCAGCGAGAAGATAGAAATTTCTCGCGAGATATCACGATATCCGCTCTAGGATAATTATTGCTTTTACTGCCATAATTAATGTCCATGAATTCCAGTGAACAATTTTCCTGTTACCTGTGAGATATCACAGCGGTTGCTTCGAGAATATCATTGCATTAATATATCAACATTATAAATGGGCTTCATTACCGATTACTGATGCCAATAGGAAATTTATAGTTATATATGCAGAGTGTGATGGGTCAATTGTCACCATTTTATAATATTAATTTCGAGCATGCGCGTTGTTTGTTTTTCATTTAGCCGAGTGCTCAGAGTAGTAGGGTCAGTTGGGCATCATCTATGAGAAAAGGCGCACCATGACACAATTCACTCCGACAGTAATTTCTTGCAGGAAGCTCCAGTAAAAACATTTCAGAGTGTTTGGGTGTCGATCTGAGGAGATTGTAGAAGCTTTGAAAAAGGGAGAATGAGGAATTGTGATCACGAAGGTGATGTTATAACTCCAAAGGTGAACTGAAAGAAGGGATAACTGTAGCATTCACCAACTTAAACAAGGAGACTGTCTAGAAGAGATTCAGGAGATTCCGAAGTTTTCTAGAGGCCATAGTTGAAGCCAATCGCAATTTTATTGAATAAATTTACTCTTTAGTATTTCAAATTATATTTTGTGTAATTTGGGTAAATATATCATCTGTTAAAAATTGATGTCAGCATTATTTTCAATTTTGCGTAATTTATATGATATTCATTCATCGCACCCTGTAATTAAAATATAATGGGTACTCGTATTTGAAATAGACCTGCCGTTTTTTTTTTTAAACAGTCTGCATTACGTCTATTGCACTGCAACATCTTAACAAAGAAATGGTGTTATGTCAGTCAGTTAAGTGCCATACGTGATACACGCTTGGGCGACCACATCTCGAAAGAGACATAACTGACCGGGCAGAAGATTATCCTGCAGTAGGTTGCCATTGCTTTCTGTGGTAGACTGGTTGCCGACCAAGGCTATAGAATCCCAATCTGTCCTGTTATTTAACCCATAACTGGAAGGAAGAGACGGATTAATACCTTTCCCAAGGGTATTTGCGCGTAAGTGAATACAAGGATTTCACCTGGAATTCGAACTACGGTTCCCCGAGTTCTCGTTCCGAGCCGATATCCAATGCGCCACAACGCAGAGAGTGATAAAATCACGCCGGATCACATGGGCCATCTTCAGAGAGGTTACAAGGACGTTAACATAAAAACATCCACCATCAAAGACGATTTTATCTTGTGTTGAAATAAAACTTTGCTAAGCAACGATAACAGTTACCAAATAGCAAACGCAGTGTGTAAATTTGTAATGCGGCTCTATGACGTCACACCGCGAACCTGTAACCCCTCTGACGATGGCTCATGTGAGCTGAAAGCTTAGAACTAACTTAATAAAAAAATGTTGGAGAATCTTTGCTTTAATTTCACCTGAAATTAAAGCAAAAATACAATTTTTAGAACGGCTCACGATTAAACATAATAGACATTCATTGTCTGTTACATTGAACAGTATATGTTTAGAAAATTATCTGCTGCCTCGATACACTATATATATATATATATATATATATATATATATATATATATATGTGTGTGTGTGTGTGTGTGTGTGTGTGTGTGTGTCACAAATTGCATATCCTACGAAATGATTTAAGGTAGAGTTGCTGGGATCTTCAATTTGATAAACATAATATATATAACAATAATCACATCCGTTACCTGAAACAGTACAGGTGATATTCCCGAATCATACACGTACGTGCATAAACACACACTGGTCCTGGGCATGATGGTAAACTGCATCCGGCAGCAAGGCCTCTGATTGGGAGGTTGTGAGGAGCATGGAACCACCTCTTAATTGCTGTTTATTCGAGGTCTACGCATGCCTGGGGTAAGCACCTGTTAGAATCCCAGCTATGGGCAAATTTTAACCCTTAAACTGGGATCAAATTACTTTGAAAGTATAACAATACACTTGTATAGAAATATATACATTAAAATAGACTTTTATAGAAAAATATACAATTTTGAACGAAAAAATTTGCCAACAAATTATTTTTGAAGAAAAAATTACCATAACACATTTTTGAAGAAAACAATTATTCCCAGCAAAATATTTTTAATTCAAAACTAACAGACATTTTCAGTTTTCTAAAATAAAAAATAAAAACAAAATATTTTCATTAAAATCTGCCTAAATCAAACTTCTCACTCTAGTCAGTCAGTTAAGTGCCATACTTAATACACGCTTTGGTGATCATGTCTCGAAAGAGACATGACTGACTGGGTAGAAGATTATCCCGCAGTAGTTTGCCATTGCTTTCTGCAGTAGACTGGTTGCCGACCAAGGCTATAGAACCCAATCTGTCCTGTTATTTAACCCATAACTGGAAGGAAGAGACGGATTAATACCTTTCCCAAGGGTATTTGCGCGTAAGTGAATGCAATGGATTCAACTGGAATTCGAACTCGGTTCCCTCACTATAACCGAACATTAAAAAATAAAATACATTAAGAACCTATCTTTTTTTTAATTAAATAACCCACAGAGGTTGATATGCCGTTAAACAAAACTCAACTCAAACACACACACATTCTATGTAACGCGTTTTAAACTTCAAAGAGCCTTCTTCAAACAATACTGATTCAATTAATACCATGAAGAGGGCGTGAAGATCTAAGGACATTCATATTTTACTAAATGGTGAAGTTTTCATTAGCACCAATTTCTGTGAAGATTTACCATTTTTAAATTTTTGCAGAAGAAAATTTCAATCAGTTTAAATTATAAAATAGAAAAGCACAAAATATCGTTTGTTCTTTTGTTTCGCTTGTCAACCCTTTTCATTCGTACTCCTAGTTTTCGAACTAGTTGACCTCATTATATGTTGTAAAATCTTTACTATAAAACATATTTACCCGATTGGAAAAATAATTTTATTTGACTTGGAAATAAATAAACGTCAAATTATGTATAGTTTATTTCTTAATTCTAAGAACAGCACTACAGTAAATGAAAGAATTCGCCAATTTTTTATTCTTTCAATGTTTGTTTTCGTGTTAGATCTAAAACGCAAAAAAGTTTGAAACTACTTTGCTTTCTTAAAAGAAAATTTTACCTGCCAAAATATATTGAAAATGAAAAGACCTCAAAGAGACATTGTTTTGATAAACAACCAGTGAAGAATTTCGTACGTACAGTAAAGAAATGTGGCTTATAATTTTTACTTACATCAAAACTCTGCGAATAATATTACAATTGTTGTAAAAGGTTCTATTATTAAGATATATGACGAGAACTTTTATTAATTAATTTTATTATTTTCATATTATTATTAATGCGTAATTTGTGGTGTTCTTAAGATGTGAATCAATGGATATTCTTTCCTAATATGGCACAAGGCTTTTTTGATATGGGGATTCCACACCTATTGGAAACCAGAGTAAAAATATGGTCCAGTAATTTATAAGAAGTTAATACATTTTTGGATGTATGACGGGGTGCGGATATGCGATGTGGTGAAGTGGTTATCGGCTTGGAACGAGAAATCAGGGAGCCGTAGTTCGAATTACAGTTCAGTTTGTTGTATTCACTTACGCGCAAATACTATTGAAAAATGTATTAATCCATCTCTATGGATTAAATAACGGAACAAATTAAGTTCTTGATCCTTGGCTGCCAGCCAGTATGCAATAAGAAGTAATAGCAAATTACAGCGGGAAAATCTTCTGCCAATCAGTCATGTCTCTTTCGTGTATCACGTAAGGCACGTAACAGACTGAATACATTTATAGTATTTTTTATCTGAATTCTTATGTTATATTGATTTTAAATATACAAAAGAAGCATTTCTATATCATATATATATATATATATATTTATATTTATATTCATATATATATGAATATATATATATATATATAATTTATCTGAATATATATATAATTTATATCAACATATACATATATATATACGTACGTAAAAGTGACGATATGTATATAGTACGTATATAAGGACGAAATGGATTATTTTGAATTCATATATTAGTCATCCATATACAAGCCTGCTTCGCTGTATCACAGCTCATCAGTGTGTCTAAACACATCCACTTGCTTCTGGCCGGGATCGAAACTTGATCGATTTAGTGTTACTGTCAGTCGGAGTCGCTAGTCCTTATACCAAAGGCGAATCAGAGATGATAAATTTTAACGTGTCATATATATAAATATATATATATATATATATATATATATATATATATATATATGTGTGTGTGTGTGTGTGTGTGTGTGTGTGTGTGTGTGTATCTTTCTTCATTTTAACTCTTGCACACTAATCCACTCTCTTTTTATATATAACTATATACGTGTGTGTGTTGGCAGTATATTATAGTCAATAGGATAGTTTATTAATAACACCAGTCGACATTTTTTTTCTCAGAAGTTTTTCAAATAATTCGAACCTTTAAATGATATCGATTTATAGCTTTTTTACAGGTTATCAACACTTTATTTAAAGCTGAGACGACTTAGATTTTTAAAGTAATTCTCTTCATGAAGTAATATAGTTTTCTATTTAATAACACTTCTATTTAGCACATAGCAGAGGGGTGAGGAGATTAAATACTACCTTTATCAAGGGCATTGTGCGTAAGTGAATGCAAAGAACCTAACTGGAATTCGAACTCGGTTCTCCGACTTTTTATTCTGAACCGCTATCCTTTACATCATCCTTACATCATTGTTGGAATAATGTGAAGAAACAAAGATTATTATTATTTTTGACATTGACGAATTGCTCTCACAATTCTCGTCATTAATTTTCGTAAGCGAATCAGTTATGGGTAAAAAAAAAAAAGTGCGTCTCCGTTATAGTTCGATTGTGCGTGCATCTTGATGTCTGCGGTGCGTGTGTGTGTCTATGTGCATGCATATTTATAAGCACTTAAGTAAGATTTGAATATCAAACCCTTATACGCTGGTATCTGTCTTTTAATGAGAGAGTCTTTACCAGACTGACAAAAAAACAGATACAAAACATGTCATTGACGCCCGGTCAATTCTTTATTTCCGAATGGTTTTATTGATTTAGCACCCTTACAAAAGAAGATCTTATATTTCCCAAGAAAAGGCACAAAAATAATGTATCAGAAACTCGAATCAAATATTAATGGTAACTGACAATGCTTCCTTCAGTTACGAATTATTAATAATATTGGAATTTCCGGGAAGTTCATGCCGATATTTAAGGAAAATTAAAACGCAAAATAAAATTATGCGATTAAATATTTAATCAACTAAATATGGACCATTTTGTTGCACAAACTTTCTCCATTTTTACTTCAAATTAAAGATTCCGTGTTCCCATAATTTTGGGGGTTTCTTTGCAAAGAACAGATTAAGATATTTTTTGTCATCCAAAGAATTATAATTTTTGCAAGGTCCTGAATAAATGAAAATTCAAACGAGCAATGTCTGGTGAATATGACGGGTGTCGTAACTCATCCTAGCTAATTTGCAACCATTTTTTGCCGGGTCACCAAAGAAACCTAAAGTCCGGATAGAAAACAAGACTTTTCCTTTTCGCCGATTCTGCGCGCTTAGTTTGCATTCCTGCCTTTAATTCAACCAGTTGTGATCAGTCCTTTTCAAAATCAATTGAATGGTACTTGATACAAATTTATAGTACAGGATTTCCTTCCAATCCAACCAGACGCACAGGAAGATTTTATTTTAGATTGAAATATATATCTATCTAAACTTATTTATAAATGGAACTTTGTCTCTGTGTGTATATGTGTGTGTGTGTGTGCCTGTGTGTGTGTGTCCGTTACCTATAGACTCCGAAACGGGTGGACCGATGTTCTTGAAAATTTACACAGTTGTACTACAAGCGTCTGCGAGTGTTCTTAGCTCGGTTTTGTATCGAGGTACCCCAGATAAATATGTAAAATCGATCATCGAAAAAATCTGATTATAGAAGGAGTGGTCCGATTATAATCAAATATGATACACTCCTAGACAAAGACATAAGAAACTATATTCGGAAGTTTCAATGTTGCAGTTCTTACACTAGTGCAGAAAATCGATAATATATATATATATATATAAGGCAAGATGAGTGTGTATGTGTCTGTTTATCTGCCTGTATGTCTGTATTTTTTCAGCCTTTTTATTTTAGTTTTTGCTTCGGGTTTGGCTCTACGTAGGTATAATTGTCGTTCTTAGTCTCAGCCATGATGCCTTTTATTCAGAGGACTTATTTAGCCTTCAAAATTCAGTTTACGACGAAAAAAAAACAATTTGATATCGATAACAGGAAATCAAAATTTAACTTATATCCATTCATTTTTCTTTCAGTCTACGGTTTCGCTTTAACTGGAAACAACTATTGCTTTTTAGTCTTTCGTGCCAACGTCCAAAGAGTCTGAACTCCAGGACCATGGATTAGTTTTAAAGCTTTCATTACACCCGAGCAACACCAGGCTATACTGCTAGTAAATTATAGTTTAGAGCATGTACGAACTATAATCTACTACAAAGTGTATATTTTGTTTTGACATTGAAAAGACAATGTCACATCAGGTAAAGACAGTACCTGATGAGATATTGTCCTTTCAATGTCAAAACAAAATATACACTTTGTAGTAGATTATAATTTGTACATGCTTTAAACTATAATTTAGAATAAATATTCATAGCTCTATTTTTATATTTAGCATTTTATAATTATACAAAACTGATTATTACTACCCATATATATATATATATATATATATATATATATATATATACGTTTACACAGATTTATATATATATATATATATATATATACGTTTACACAGATTTATATATATATATATATATATATATATATATATATACGTTTACACAGATTTATATATATATATATATATATATATACGTTTACACAGATTTATATATATATATATATATATATATATATATATATATATATATATACACGTTTACACAGATTTTTTCTGCCATCTACGCTCTGTCGACTGGTGCATATGGACGACTACGAAAATATGACTTTAATGAAAATTACTCGTTCAGGACAACTACTGTAGTTATGATCAGGTGTATGTTTTTTGTTTTTTTTTAATGTGTTAACCGTCCCCCAACTTGATAAAATATTAATCAAGACCAGATAGTTATGAAGACGAAGTCAGATTAATTTTTAAATAGGTTTGTCGAAGGTATTGTGTTTTCCTTTCCGTATCTGCCATGAGCACTGTATTATCTGCGTATCTTATATTTTTTAGATTGCGGTACTGATTAGGCAGAAGTTTTTCACGCAGTTGGATGGCATTTCTTTGTGCTGCAGATTAGTTAATAGAACTTAATCGGTCCTAGCTGGGAAGAAAAGGGATCAATTCTTAACTTTCCCAAGGGTATTTATGAGTAAGTGAATGAAATGAATTCAATAGGAATTCGAACACGGCTCACCGATTTCTCATTCTGGTCCGATGAACTTAGCTCACTGGGGCCTCCTACATATAAATTTACTCGGGCCACAAGATTAGCAACTAGGTCCCACTCTTTTACTGTGAAATCAATAAATTGTAAACGCAAATTCTACTCCATCAACTTCTTATCTCGCACTTCCCGCCTTTGGAATTCCCTTCCATTTACTTGCTTTTCCGACAGCTACAATCTCCAAGAATTTAAATCTAAAGACAATAGTCATCTCCTGTTTCACTAAATTCCATCCTCTCTCTCTTTCTCTCTCATGCTCCCTTCTCCGTCCCCTCCAATCTCATCAGTATTCTCATCCTTCTCTTACCCACTTTTTGACACTCCCTATAACCTGTCACTATTTCTCATAACTTTCCTCCTATGTAACCCCCGGCAAAACAGTGGCTATAAAATGCCTGGCTTGGGGCGATATGATTATAAAAAAATTCTATACTATTATAATGTGGTTATAAAGCGGGGGATCAATTTTACATTACAATCAATATATAAACTAATCCCTCACTTTAAGGCCACAGTCATCCTTCTTTTACCCACTTTTTGACACCCCTATAACCTGTCAGTCTTTCTCATAACTTTCCTCCTATGTAACCCCCTGCAAAACAGTGGCAGTAAAATGCCTTGCTTGAAGCGATATTATTCTAAGAAAAATTTTCCATTACACCACAACGCATATCCACAATTTATACCTTCCAAAATCTTGGAATCAAACGGACAAAATAAGGGTTTTCTGAGGATAAGTTTTCTGAGGCCAGAAATATTTAATAAAATGAAGAAGCGCTGTATTTTTATAAATATTCTTTAAGTCAAATAAAGATATTAAAAAACAATATGGTCTTATTAAATAAATCCAAGGATGTATAAAACGCTTTGATGTGACCGCCTAGAATTTCTTGCTTTGTGTAATTAGAAAAAACCTGAAAGAGTCAATGGATAAATGCCGGCAAAGAAATAAAGAAAACATATCTAACGAGGAGGACAATACAGTGTCAAAGTTTTGAAGACATGATAACATTTCGCCATTGACGAAGTATCAATTGTTGGGCAATTCAAGCGAGTATACGCTATCAATATTTAAATAACCTTAAATGGGATTGTACAAGGAGACTAGCATCGAATTCACTTTTATAATAATAATCAGAATAATTTAATATTTACTGCGATATAACGATGAATTCTTGAATCTAGGTGTTATTATTATAAGGGTATTTACTGTAAGGTACAGGAATGTATATAGATAGATAGATAGATAGATAGATAGATAGATAGATAGATAGATAATGAAAGGACTGAGATAGATAGATAGATAGATAGATAGATAGATAGATAGATAGATAGATAGATAGATAGATAGATATGAAAGGACAATGGATAGATAGATAGATAGATAGATAGATAGATAGATAGATAATGAAAGGACATAGATAGATAGATAGATAGATAGATAGATAGATAGATAGATAATGAAAGGACATAGATAGATAGATAGATAGATAGATAGATAGATAGATAGATAGATAGATAATGAAAGGACATAGATAGATAGATAGATAGATAGATAGATAGATAGATAGATAATGAAAGGACAGATAGATAGATAGATAGATAGATAGATAGATAGATAGATAGATAGATAGATACGAACAGATTGAGATAGATAGATAGATAGATAGATAGATAGATAGATAATGAAAGGACATAGATAGATAATGAAAGGACTGAGATAGATAGATAGATAGATAGATAGATAGATAGATAGATAGATAGATAGATACGAACAGATTGAGATAGATAGATAGATAGATAGATAGATAGATAGATAGATAGATAGATAGATAGATGAATGAATTTTGGAAGAATAAGAAAGAAATAGATAAAGAAAGAAAGAAAGAAAGAAAGAGTCTCACTGATATACTCAATTCGATAGAGAGCAACTGATTTAAAAATCAAGGAAGAAAGACAGAAAAGGATTAAGAAAGAGAGATAGAAAGAAATCAAGAAGAAAGATGGAAGGAAGGAAGGAAGGAAGGAAGGAAGGAAGGAAGGAAAGAAGGAAGGAAGGAAGGAAGGAAGGAAAAAGAAGGAAAAAACTAAGGAAGAATATTTAAAATTATAAAATATTTTTTAGATTTTTGAATACTTTGTTTTTAGATAATAATGGTTTATTAAAATATGTTTTAATATATAAAACCCGTAACTTGACTAGAAGTAATGGTTTTATACTCTTCACTGTATTTCTCATTACCATCTTTTATCTATCACATCACCCGCATATCAAAGCTTACAATACCCGGTATTCCCAAGCAGTCACTTGTCTAGATACTGACCAGCCTGCACATTGCTTAACTTCTCTATTAGTTGAGGTAACTGCACAACGTTTTCTCTTTCTTGAATAGCTGCTCTCCAAAACAAGAGTGCTCACTTTTTTATGTTCTTTAAGCAATTGCTAGATGGAGAGACCTTCATGTTTTACCCAAGGGTGTTATTGGGAAATTAATGAATCAGATTTGCTCAGAGTTGTAATTCGATACATTTTCTACTAATGGAATCCGTTACCCTATCGAAATAGCCTTTACCGTGAAATTCATAAATGCATTCATCTCCTATTCATGTTCCAATTATCGTACTGATTAGTCAGTTACCTTTGCGTGGCAATTACCATTATAGTAGATCTCAAATCTTACACCACAGGCACTGAAGGCTGTGCGACTATAAAACAAGTATATAAAAAAAAACAGATGCAGTGCTAATTCTTCATAGGATAATCTCTTCACTTGAAGATATAGGGGGGGATGGTTAATGTTTATTTAATTCAGCCTTGTGCCATACATAACCGAACTCTCTACAGCTTAAAAGTTTTATCCAGAATTATCAAAAGGTTAGTATCGTTATCATTAGAAGGTTTTCATCAGTCAGTCAGTCAGTTAAATGCCATACGTGGTTCAGGTTTTGGGCAATCATGTCTCGAAAGAGACATGACTGACAGGGCAGAAGATTATCCCGCAGTAGTTTGCCATTGCTTTCTGCGGTAGACTGGTTGCCGACCAAGGCTATAGAACCCCATCTGTCCTGTTATTTAACCCATAACTGGAAGGAATAGATGGATTAATACCTTTATTTGCGTGTAAGTGAAGGTAATGAATTCAGCTGGAATTCGAAATCGGCTCCCCGATTTCTCTTTCCGAGCCGATATCCAATGCACCACAACGCACATCAGTAGGTTGTAGATTAGAGATTGGAATATGTGGATGAGTGGAAGAGTGGAATAATAAAATGTACATTTTTCATGTTAAAATAGAAATTTATTAATTAAAAGGATAACATTAATAGTGGTAGAAATTAATGTTCAATGAGAACAAATAATGTGTTAAGGGTATCAAGAGTTGAAGAAACATTTGTAGTAGTTATTTGTTGGAGAGAGTTTATGCGTACGTACGTCTGTATACGTGAGCATTTGTTTGGTAGGAATGTCTTTGAATGGAGAAGGAGATGTAAAAGGAATCAATACACGAGAAAGAAGAAGAAGAACGAGAATGTGCGAGGCGACCTATGTCCGGGTGGTGGTTGAAGTTTCTCCCGTTACATTTTAGTTGTTTAGTCTCGCTGCTCCCATCTGACTCTGAATGACGCTGATCGAAGCCATTTATATAGTTCTTTAGAATTTCGCACTGGATTGCGAAGTCTTCTGCGTCTTGTAAATCAATTCCATTGGTCAGAATATCAATCTAACATCTACTTGCGAAATCCGGTTTCGTTTTTTTTTAAACATATGGTTAATGCTTTTTGTATTTGGGAAAAATCAGAATTTCACAGGTCATTGTTAATTTTTGTAAAAGTGAAAAAGAAAGTTGATTTTAATTCTTAATTTCTTATTCACCACACACTTGCTATAACGGATATCCGTCTGATGTAATAATTAGTGGCTCAGAATGAGAAACAAAAGACCAGAGTTCCAATTAGTTACGCGAAACTACTTTTGAGAACGGTATGAATCCATTACCCACCAGAATTATGCTAAATAGTAGGACTTTCATCTGGAGAAATACTAAAGAATGATTGTTAATGCCATATTCACTTTCAATATAATTTAAAGAATAAATTTAAATCACCAAATCAAGATTTGATAAGCTGTAAAATAAAATCAATGAATCAGCATTTAATATACCATTTCTCGTCAATGATTACCTGTTGCTCTACACTAGTAGCCTTTTACCATGTTATGCAAAAATGACAAACATTCAGACATGGTTTTAGTTGGTAATAAATAATAGAAAACAACTTTAGCGATTGATACAACGTCAAGGACGAAATGATACCCAATCCTAAAACGTTTGGCACTGTATCGCTTTTCTCGTTAGATCGGATTTCTTTATTTCTTTGCCAGCATTCAGTGCCCTGTCCGTTGACTACCACCGATTTCTCTTGTTTCACAAAATCTTCTTAATTACACAAATTAAGAAATGCAAAGCCGCTCATCAAAGCGTTTTAAACATCCTTGGCTGACGACATTGAACTCGATTAATAGCATCCTGTAGTTCTTCGTATTGCTGCTCGACTTACGCAATTATTTCAATAGAAATCGGCGCTGCTCCAGTTCATCAAGGCTTCTTGGCCACAGAAACTTAACCTACTGAGATCCTTTACTGAGTAATATACCATCATTAAAGTACATTATGCGAAACACGAAAGAGACATGACTGACTGAATAGAACATTTTCCTGTAGTCGGTTGCCATTACTTTCTGCAGTAGATTGGTTGCCAACAAAGGCTATAGAACCCACTCTGTCCTGTTACGTAACATTGCTGGCTGGAAGAGACAGATTAACAGGTTTCTTAAGTGAATTTACGCATAAGTGAACGCAACGAATCCAACTGGAATTTGAACACGGTTCTCCTATTTCTCTTTCTGAACCGATATCTACTGCACTACAACGCATATGCCATTGTAATACATAGACAAGTCAAACACTTACAAAAGTTTAAGTAACATATTAAAGCCGGAAGTATAGAACAAATTTTGGAAAGAATGGGAGGCGCACCCATAAGTACGCATAGACGACTGAAGGATTACAGCTAGTTCAACACAAGCAAAAAAAAAAAAAAAAAAAAAAAAAGAATGATCTCATGATTTTCCATGAAGAAAAACATGGTCGAAACGTCACTGTTAACCTCTCCTCTTCTGTGGTCCTCTGACAATCTTTACCCACAGAAAACTCAATAAGAATAATTTCAAGAAAAATTTGCCTTGAATAACCTTGAGCAAATTTCTTGAATATTCATGACCTTGAATAATCATACGACTTTCGTGTAATTACTTAACTCTGATTGTTTCTTTTAGGATTCCTTAATTGATGCTCGATCTTGTAACTCGTCATTAAGGTTATTTAAAGACAACTTTTGTCTTTCGTTCTGCCATTCTCTTATAGTAAAACAACTCACTGATTTTGATCTGACGTGGCCACTGACGAAATGTGTAGAAATTATTCTCGAATTTTTCTCTCATATCAGACGTCACCAATTTTCAACGGTTGTCACACATCTTTCTTAATTTACTGTTTCTATTTTTATTTTTTTACTATGTACCCTGTAGTTTAAAAGCGTGATCTGTACGTCGGGTTCGACGCATGAATGTATTTAAGTTAACTCAGTAGAAAATACGGATTATTAACACAAACTTTAACTTTATATTCAATAGAAACATTTTAGTGGCAACTTTAGAATGTAGGCATGCGTACGACATTCATGCAAATGGCGTCTGCAAGTTTGCGCGTTCCACATTTTACGAGATAAGTTAGTGTTTTCTGCACAGAGTCATAATACAAGAAACGATGATCATATGAAAAAACGCTCATCAATGTGTTCCTGATACTTATGCCGCACTAAGCTATGTTTATTAAAATAACATATATATGAAAACAACTCTGAAATTTTCATATGTCTAGCTTTTGTCGGATATTGTCAGAGGGTAAACTCTTCCAAACGATAAAGCGGCCAGTGATAGGTTTCGAAAAGATCCTTGTGCGTTCGTAAATCTCCTTGTGCGCTCGAAAAGTCCCTTGTGCGTTCGAAACGCTCCTTGTGCACCTGAGATAAAATGGATGTGAAAAGCAAATTTGTAAAAAATAATTTTAAAAATAAAAAAACGTTAATATCTGCCAAATTTATGCCCAACGTTAACGATGGATTGCCGTAAACATTTTCGGTTCGAAAAGTGATTTTGATACACACGCACGCGCGTAGCGAAAGAGAGAGAAAGAGAGAGAGAGAGATGTGGACGTTAAAGATACGTTAACGTCAAATCTTTTTTATCAATATGGCGGGGGTGTGAATTTGCTTCTTCATCTCACACACAAACGCAAACATTCGCAAAACACATATATATATATCTTTCGAGTAAGACGATATCACAATCTTCTATTACTGTAATCAACTGCACTTTCAATGGACGTCTAACATTTGTAAGACAGTTAAATGTACTGCGTGGTTCTTCTGCTGTTTGGTTTTCGTGGTATATTCGCTTAGGCGTTTTCCAAAGAATACGAAATGCATTTGTTAATCTAGTAGATGGAGACTTCTTTTTTTCTGCTCTACACTGCATTGACGAAAGTAAATACTAAGAAATGTCTATTCTAATCTCAAATGTCATCTGCTTAAAATAAATGGATGAAATTCTAGAGCTGCACTCAGGATAACATTATAAAAGAAATGAAAAATGCTTTAACAAACTATTACCATAACAATCCTGGGCAATTACCTAATTAGATTTTGAGATTACAATTCTCTTTCATATGTTAGCATTTCTACAAATGTTTAGCCATTATTATCAGAATTAAATAACATTATCCTATACTTATTTATTGTGTAACATTATTTTCTAATCAAAATGGGTTACCTTTTCATCCACTCTTCAATTGATTGTTTGACTGATTCATTTTCTCCGGTTTATCAACCCTTTGAATGTTATTTAAAGCTAAATATTTTTAGATTTTTTTTAATTGTTTCACCCCAATGATGAGCAGGGGGCTACATAAGAGTAAAAGTTTAGTCATGAGGAGAGTGAGGAGAAAGACGAACCAGTTAGAGGGGGTAGAGAGAAAGTGTAAGAGAAGGATAGAAACAGAGATGTGAAAACATTTGTGAAGGTAGAGAGAAAGGAAAAGAACAAGATATACAGGGTGATGTAGAAAGAACTGGAGTCAAGTGGATAAGAGATGGGAATTGACTTTTCACAGGAATGAAGATAGTTGTGAAGGTAGAGAGAAAGGAAAGGAACAAGATATACAGAGTGATGTAGAAAGAATTGGAGTCAAGTGGATAAGAGATGGTCTACGGCTACATCGTGTTGAATACACCGGTTCCCGTCCGATCACCGAAATTAAGCAACATCGAGCCTGGTCAGTACTTAAATGGGTGACCATTTGGGAATACCAGGTGCTGTAAACCTAAGGACCAAGAATGGTACAGTGGTCCTCCAGGTTTTGGGGTTGGGTGCAGGGCTAACAACCCTACCCCGTAAAAAAAAGTTTGTTACAGAAACAGCAACAAAAAATTGCTGCCCTATGCACCATCTGGGTGTGATGGATAAATGATGAGATAAGATATGGGCATTGGCATTGCATTTAAATTCCTGGGGGTTGTAGCCGTCAAGAAAGCAAGTATGTGGAAGGGAGTTCCTCAGGCGCGAAGTGCAAGAAAAGAAGCTGATGGAGTAGAATTGTCGGCTTCATTTGGTTGATTTAACTGTAAATGGATGGGACCTTGTTGTCAGTCCAATTAACCTATAGCTGTAGGGAGAAGAGGTTACTTCAACCTTTCCTTTCAGGCTGAACGTTGCTTAACTTCGGTGATCTTATGAGACAGGAACTGATTCTTCAACGTGATGCTTTTGTATGCCTCTACTCTTCAAGTCAGACATGAGGTTTTACAGAATTTAACCAGTAACAGAGACTAATTCCTGATCTGAACTATTGTGAGATGTACATTCCTAGTTTTCCCTAAAACATTGCAACAAATGGAACATAATTTTAATTCCTTTCACCGACATTATTTGTCGTTAATCAGTTCCTCACCTCTGTATGCGTGGTACAAAAATCGATTTTTTAGGCCATGCACCATAGTAAGGTCGGGTCATTGTGTTGGGCCAGGAAATTTTTCTCGCCAGGATTCATATTACACAAATAAAAATCGACCATTCGTCCGTGGATTGAATACTGTTGACACATCTGGTCGGGCTTTCCTGCTATTCATCTTATGGTCCTCGACACACTTAAAATGAGGATCAGCAATGCAATTGATTCCATTTTGGCAGCTCAATTTCAGTCACTTTCTCACCGACGGGATGTGGCTTCCCTCTGTCTTTTCTACAAATATTTTCACGGCTTCTGCTCTGAGAAGCTTATGTGCATGCTGCCCCCTCCAAATGCATTTACTCGGGTTACTAGATTATAAATTAGGTCCCACTTTTACAGTCAAAACAGTCAATGTAACCGCCACTTTTATTCAATCAGTTTCTTTTCCTGAACTTCCCGCCTATAGAAGATCCTTTCGCATTTTGCTTCTCTGATATCTAGAATCTTCAAAAGTTCAATGTCAATTGCCATCATTTTATTTCCTTGATTCTCATCTTTCTTTTATCTTTCCCCTTCATCCCCTTCATCCTCTTCATCCCCTTTACCTGTGGCAGTACTGTACCAGTTGTAGTACTGATCTGGTTGGGTTGAACTGATTATAAAAAATTGAAGCGTTGAATATGATTATTAACCCTGGAACACTGACCATCAATTAACGTTACACCACTACTATCCATGGGTATATCATACCCGATTTTGAAAATATCAAAAAAATATTAAATATAAATCTTTATTTGAAATATTTTACATGCAGCCATTTCAAAATTTGCACTTTGAGTTTACGTTAATACGAACTGAAAAACATGTTATTTAGGTAAGAAAATCAGGTACTGAAAATTTAATTAAATTGTAATTAAAATGGCGTCATTTGCGCTGGGTACGATATAACAATGGTTAGTATTCTCGGGTTAAAGATTATTTGATTGTTAATTTGAAATCTCAATTCAAATGGAAGCCATTTCGATTTAGATACAGTTCACTTGATATATGAAAGACATAAATATTGAAACTATAATATATATATATATATATATATATATATATATATATATATATATATATATTCGAGCTATCACGCAGTGTGACATCATAGAACCGCACTGCAAATTTGCAAAATGAGTTTGCTATTTTGGGTAAATGTTGACGTTGCTTAGCGGAGTTTTATGTCAACACAAGATAAAATCGTCGTTGAGGGTGGATGTTTTTGTGTTACCGTTCTTATAACCTCTCTGAAGATGGCTCATGTGAGCCGAAAGCTTGTAACCAACTTAATAAAAAATTATCCAAATTTTGAAGAATTTTTGTCTTTATATTCAACTGAAATTAAAGCCAAAATACGATGTTTAGAACGGCTCATGATCAAACATAATAGACATTCATAGTCTCTTGTCTTTAACAGTATATGTTTAGATAAATATATATCTAAACTTATTTATAAATGGAACTTTATCTCTGTGTGTGTGTCTCTGTGTGTGTGTGTGTGTGTGTGTATCCGTTACCTATAGACTCCAAAACGGCTGAACCGATTTTCTTTCAGTCTACTGTTTCGTTTTAACTGGAAACAACTATTGCTTTTTAGTTTTTCGTGCCAACGTCCAAAGAGTCTGAGCTCCAGGACCATGGATTAGTTTTAAAGCTTTCATTACACCCGAGCAACGCCGGGCTATACTGCTAGTATATATATATATATATATATATATATATATATATATATACTAGTTGCGATTGGTAGATTGTCGCAATTATTTTATTATTTCAAATATTCAGTAGGCTGAGTCTTAGCTCCAGGTCTATGGATTAGTTTAAAAACTTTCATTGCACCCGAGCAACGCCAGGATATACTGCTAGTATAATATCTATATATATATATATATATATATATATATATATATATATATATGAATGATATATTTCTGTAAACTGTGTTTCTCTTTCAAATTTTGCCATTTTCCTGTTTCCAGATCAGAACCATTCAACAAATCCCGGAATCGTACCATTTCTTATTGAAAATAACTAAGTAACTTATATATTTTTTCGTCCGGGGTGAAGCGGGTGTCGACTTTGATTTAAGCATTTCATGCCAACATTCCGATTCTTTTATAGATTTCTGTAGTAATTTTTTCTTGGTGCGCAGTTGGTTCATTGTTTTCTATAAAACCTGTCACAATAGGATCACGCCTCAAAGAAATAACCTCTTTCTCGGTTTTCACACTCTCAACGGGTTTATCATCACGTCAACCAAGCAAATGCAATCCCCACCCAACCGCAGTTCCACTCGTTTCTGTGTACTTTCCACTGATTTATTTGTGCAATGGAATATTTGTGTTGCATTTAAAAGGACAGGGGAAAAGTTTTCTTAGCAGCTGAGAAGAGTTGATATCGTTTTCAATTAGAGGCTGTCATAATCTGAGAGAGAAACACAGCAAAGGTAGAAGAGGCAAAAAAGTGAAGATAGATAGATAGATAGATAGATAGATAGATAGATAGATAGATAGATAGATAGATAGACCAATAAAAAAAATCAGAATCTGAGCCGAGAATAAAAAAAAAAAGAATAAAGGGAGTAAAAGAGCATGAGATTGTGGTGTGGTGGGGTGTGACTCCTGACTGGCAAATGTAGAACAGATGTCATCTACGCACCCAGATTTCTCTGAGAACCATCTGCAATAACTGGAATATGTGCCAACACTTCTATGATTACCTATATTCTTGGCTCTGATCCTTGAGTTTTCTGTCAAATGTATTCTTTCTTTGTTTCTTTGTTTCTTTGTTTATTTCATTTTGTTTTCTTTTTTTCTATTTCTAATAATTTTGTTTATTTTTAATCTTTTTCGAGGTTTTATTCATTTTATCATCTGAGTTAATTCTTTTGTACTTTCGTTCTTTCTTTTTTTCTTCCATTGTGTTTTCTTTTTTCTCTTTCTTATGATTTTGTTTATTTTCATTCTTTTTCGAGTTTTTATTTATTTAATTTATTTCTATCTTCGTAGTTAATTCTTTCTTTTTCTATTCTTTCTTTCTTTCTTTCTTTCATTCTTTCTTTCATTTTGTTTTCTTTTTAGCGCTTTCAAAAATTTTCTTTATTTTCATTCTTTTTCGAGTTTTTATTCATTTTATCATCTGAGTTAATTCTTTGTGTTCTTTCTTTCTTTTTCCTTTCTTTCTATGTCTTTATTCATTTTCTTTCTGTTCTCTTTCTAGTTTTTATTTCTTTTATTTATTTTTGTTCTCTTTATTAATTCTCTCTTTCACTCTTTTTTCTTGTTCTGTTTCTCTATTAATTTTCTTACTTTCTATACTTTTTCCAGTTTTTATTCCTTTTATTAATTTCTGTTCTTTTTGTTATTTCACTCTTTGTTTCTTTTTGTTTGCTTGTTTCTTTCTTTCTCTCATTTTTCTTTGTTTTTTATTTCTTTCTTAATTTTCTCTTTCTATTCTCTTTCAAGTTTTTTATTTGTTTCTATTAACTTTTTTAATTTTTTTTTCTTTTTCTGCTTTTTTTCTTTTGAATTCTTATTAATTTTCTTTCTATTATCTCACAATTTTTGGCTTTTATTTTTTTATTCTTTGTTAATTCTTTCTTTTTTTTCTATTCCCGATTTTTTTTTTTATTTGTTTCTATTCTTTTGTTAATTTCTTAATTCTTTGTTAATTTTCTTTCTTTTTTCTTCATTTTTCTGTTTCTATTCTTTGTATTTATTTATTTATTTTCTTTCATTCTATTCTATTTTTTAATTATTTTTATTTATCTCTAATCCCTTTTTTTCTTTCTTTTTTCTGTTTGTATTCTTTTTTCTATTTATTTATTTATTTTCTTTTTTCTATTCTATTATTTATTTTTATTTTTTTTATTTATCGCTAATCCCTTTTTCTTTCTTTCTTTCTTTTTTCTGTGTCTATTTTTTTCCATTTATTTATTTATTTATTTTCTTTCTATTCTGGTATTTATTTTTAATCTTTATATTTATCTTTAATCCTTTTTTCTCTCTTTCTTTCTTTCTTTTTTCTGTTTCTAATCTTTTTATTTATTTATTTATTTATTTTCTTTCTATTCTGGTATTTATTTTTATTCTTTTTATTTATCTAATCACTTTTTCTTTCTTTCTTTCATTCTTTATTTTCCTGTTTCTATTCTTTTTATTTATTTATTTATTTATTTTCTTTCTTTCTATTCTATTATTTATTTTTATTCTTTTTATTTATTGCTAATCCCTTTTTCTTTCCTTCTTCTTTCTTTCTTTTTTCTGTTTCTCTTCTTTTTTCTATTTATTTATTTTCTTTCTTTCTATTCTACTTTTTATTTTTATTCCTTATATTTATTTCTATTCCCTTTTTCTTTCTTTCTTTCATTCTTTCTTCAGTTTTGATGCACTTAATATCTTTTCTATTTTCTTCTTCATTCTTCGTTTCTTTCTCCTTTTTTCTTTGTCATTGCAATTTGCTTTGTTTCTATAAATATTACTTTATAGTTTTTAACCATTTCTTCTATTTTCTTTTTTCTTTTTAAATTTATACTTTTTTTTTTGCCATTTATTTCTGTTTTACTTTATTTGCTTCTTTCTAAATTTCATAATATTGTTTGTAATCCTCTCCTTACCATCTTTGTGTGTTTTTTGTTGTGTCCATATCGGTGTCCACATCTTTGTTTTTACTTTTCGATCTTTTTCCTTAGATCTTTCTTCAATTCTTTCCTCTCAAACAAGTAATAAAGTTACTAAGACGCAAGTTGATAGTGAGTGGGAAAAATATGCGAATAAAGAGAAATTATCATCAAGAAGAAAGAAGAAGGAATGAATACGTATTAAGAAGAAAGAAATAACAATTGATATTGCATCGAATTGGCGAAAGAAGCATTCCAGAAGTTGAGTAAAGTATTAAGAAACAGAAAAATTTCACTAGAAACAAAGAGGCGAGTACTGGATTGTTGTGATGTCAGTTCTTCAATATGGCAGTGAATGCTGGAAAATATATTCGAAGATGAAGGAAAATCTTGAAGCAGCTGAAATGTGGTTTTACAGAAGGATGCAACGAATATCTTGTATCGAGTATGTGAGCAATGATGAGGTTTTGGAAAGAATGGAAACGAAAAGGAAATGAATACTGAGCATCAAGAAAAGAAAACTAAAGTTCCTGGGACATGCAATGAGGAAGAAGGGCTTGGAGAACCTATTACTAACAGGCTAGATAGACGGAAAAAGAGACAGGGGAAAACAGCGGATAATATATTTGAAAGACCTAATTAGGTGGATGACGGAACGAGGGTTTCGTGGTGCAAAAGAAGAAAGCGTGCTAAGAACCACCAGGGACAGGGAGATGTGGAAAGCCATGATCGACTACACCCAGAAAGGACAGGGCACTTAAAGAAGATGAACGAAAAAATATCTCAATTAATTTGGAAAAATTCTAAAGATTTTTATAGTTTGTGTTTTTATGTGGATGTCATGCCTGGCTCAGATGTCATTCAGAAATATCCAAAATTTCAGCTGTATACAACCGCTTTCTAAATTCAATGGTGAAAAAGACTATGAGTGATTAAAGCCAGAGGTTCTTGGCAAATATAATCCTTCTTTGAACAGTGTGGACTGACACTATATCTCTAACAAATAGCAGAAACCACATCATCTAAATATTACCAATAATAGAAACAAATTAAAATGTATAGCACATAAAGCTCGAATATGAAAGAAATATATAATCGAAACGTTAACAAAATCACAAATATCTCTAACAAATATCAGAAACCACATCATTTGAATACAACCAATATTAGAAACAAATTAAAACGTATAGCAGATGAAACTCGAATATGAACTAATTATATAATCAAAGCGTTAGCAGAATCACAAATATCTCTAACAAATTGCAGAAACCACATCATTTGAAGACTACCAATATTGGAAGCAAACTAAAATGTATAGCACATTAGACTCGAATATGAAATAATTATATAACCAAAGTGCTAACTTTCCACACCAAATTGAAGATTCTAAAGTAATCAACTCGTTCAATACTAGAATGTGCGTTAAAAATCTACTTGATTTGTGAAACCTGTTTTCCTAAAAAATGTTTGAAGAGAAATATTTTATAAATCTCATCCGAGTAACAGTAACTCAGGCGGCCACGAATTTAATAGCATAAGATATGCAATTGACGGCAGCCACAGAAAGGAAACTACAACAACTCCTACAAAAATTACTAAAAGAAAGCGAGAACAAAGGACCAATCATCAATTGCATGACAGTATGCACAGTTGTTTGCAAAAAGTACACCGCAGACTGAAAATGAAGAATTGGAAATACCAAAATCAATCGAGTATAAGAATTTAAATATTTGGTAATTGTTTTAAAGCGCGACACTGAAACCCAATATAGAAAAATGTCTTTCAAAAACCAAGTAAAATATTAAGAAAAAGAAAAATATCGATAAAAAAGAAAAGTGTATTCGACTGTTAAATAAAATCTAACTTCCTATGTTGTAGTGAATGTTGAAAAAATCTCACAGATGAAGAAGAGTTGGGGCAACAGAAATATGGTTCAACAGAAGGATGTTGAGCATATCATAGCGCATGAGCAACGATGAAGATTTAGAAAAGAAATGGAACAATATTACACCTGTATTTAACATAAAAATCAGTTCCCATTTATAGCACACTAGCAGTGTAGCCCGGTGTTGCTCGGGTGTAATGAAAGCTTTAAATCTAATCCATGGTCCTGGAGCTCAGACACTTTGAACGTTGGCACGAATCACTAAAAAAGTATTAGTTGTTTCCAGTCAAAGAGAAAACCGTAGACGGAAATAAAAATGAATGAATGTAAGTCAAACTTTGATTTCCCGTATCGATGTCAAATAAGTTTTCCGTCGCAAACTAAATTTTGAAGGCTAAATAAGTCCTCTGAGTAAATTGTATCATGGTTGAGACTAAGAACTACGATTATACCTACTTAGAGCAAAACCAAAATAAAAGGGCTGAAAACCTGATTTTGATCAGACCCGATAGGATATCGGCGTATCGATTTCCAATATCGAAGTCAAAAAAGTAAACATCTTATCGTCCCATCTGGAGTAAAATTGAAGAAAATGAACCATATTGATGGCTGAATCTCGGTTTTTGAACAGATTCGATCAGATTCGATAGAATATCGGGGTATTAATTTACGATATCGGGGAAAATGAGTCCTTCTAATGTCTAAAACTAAAAGACCAAGTTAGAGCAAATTCTGCAGCAAGAACCACGATAAAAGGGCAAAAATCCTGATCTTGATCAAACCTGATCGGATACCGGAACATCGATTTCTGACATCGGTGGGGGGATCAGAAAAAATAAGGAGCGCATGACCAAACTGGAAGCCAAAAGAATATTCCTGTGAAGTTTGGTGAGAATCATATAAAAATTGTGGATTTGTATAAAGGACATACAGGCAGACAGATAGATAGTCAGACACGCACACACACACACACACACACACACACACACACACACACACACACACACACACACACACAAATCTTGCCTTGTATATATAAATATATATAAAGAGATATATAGATATAAAGAGGAAAGAGGGTTTTGAGAATCTGATACTAGCAGGACAGAATGAAAGCAAGACCTATGAAACGAACTTGTGTTAATAGATAGTTAATAGCGTGTATTAATATTTTGATAGACCAGAGATTAGGAGGGATAGTTAAAGACAACATTAATAAACTAAAATAGACAGGAAATTGTGGAGAGCTATGATCGCACTCGTCCGGAAGTGACATAGCACATGGAATAAGAAAAAAATAAAATCCACGGTTACACCATCAGCTTATGAGAGAATACGTATTTTAAACAGTTCATGTGTGCTTGTTCGAGTGTCTATAATATGTATGTGCGTATATTCATAGTGGGTGTCTTAAAGCGGATAACGGACAAGTAGACGATTACCCTTGCAGCGGGAGTGTAGATGGAAGAGTGGAGTTGATTTTCAAACCAGGCGAAACATCAATATTTGCAAACCGGTTTTATTGGAGTTTTATGCGATTTGAGCGACGAATCGGGTCTGTTCGATATACAGACGCACACGTCAATAAGTACAGAAAACGACTCGCTTTAAAGAACGCATACTCACGCAAATAAGCACCCACAAGGAGAAATAACGAACACATGAGACAATACAAAGAATCTTAAGTCATCCTTTACGACGTTTGTACTCGAGCAATTACGTTTATTTCCCGCCGAACTCATTTTATTTTATAGATGGCATCTTGCCTGCCTAATACTTATGCAGTAGTCATATGATCAAGACGGGTAGGCGACTATATCAGTATGGAATTTCTGCTGTGAATTTATTTCGCTGTAGAATCGATCAGTAGGATTAATGTTTAAGTGTTAGGTTCAGTTCGCGTAGATTGAAAGAGATTATGTTGGAACATAAATATTTGTTGTACAACATTCACAACTAAGCTTTTGAATAATTGATGCAATTAACTTCATATCTTGTCCAATTTGCTTATTTGTATATCTATGTATAGACTGGAGATACCAAGGCAGATTTTGTTTTTAAGATAAGAGAAAGTTATGTATATTATATTTGTTGTTAGTTTCGGCTGTTGACGACTTTATTTCGGCATCTTGATATTAAAATTGTAGTGGAATTGTTGACAGTTCAAAACTCGCTATGGTTAAGCTTCAAAGCTTTTGATTAGCTCCGCTCATTGTCACGAATGATAAGAATTAAATTAAATGGAAAGCAAATTATATGTAAAACGTGTTTGTTAACTACAGCCAATCAATCAAAACTCTCGCTTTCATTTTATCTACTTTTTGTTTGTTTTATCTATCTATCTATCTATCTATCTATCTATCTATCTATCTATCTATCTATCTATCTATTTGTATCGTCTTGGGAAATGTCTTTGTTTCTATCCATCTATCTATCTATCTATCTACTTGTATCGTCTTGGGAAATGTCTTTGCTTCTATCTATCTATCTATCTATCTATCTATCTATCTATCTATCTATCTATCTATCTATCTACTTGTATCGTCTTGGGAAATGTCTTTGCTTCTATCTATCTATCTATCTATCTATCTATCTATCTACTTGTATCGTCTTGGGAAATTTCTATCTATCTATCTATCTATCTATCTATCTATCTATCTATCTATCTACTTGTATCGTCTTGGGAAATTTCTTTGCTTCTATCTATCTATCTATCTATCTCTCTATCTATCTATCTATCTATCTATCTATCTATCTATCTACTTGTATCGTCTTGGGAAATGTCTTTGCTTCTATCTATCTATCTATCTATCTATCTATCTATCTATCTATCTATCTATTTGTATCGTCTTGGGAAATGTCTTTGCATCTATCTATCTATCTATCTATCTATCTATCTATCTATCTATCTATCTATCTACTTGTCTTTCATTTATTTTTTATTTGTACTTTTCTGTTTTTTTCTTCTTTATCTCCTTAGTTCATTCGTGGCTTTCTGTTTAATAGATCATTACTTTCAGAATGTCTTCATTTAAGCAATTTTTTTCAAGGAAGTATTGTCAAAAATAACACACGTTATATGTATTGCAGTTTTTCAACAATTCATTTCCATGTCCTAATGTTAAACGTGTATCTGAACTGTTCATACTTCCTATTAGCTCTTGTGAAATTTCTGCGTTATCAATTGGCTTCAGAATGCAAGAAAGGAAATTAAATCTCCGTTTTGTGATATGTTGCATTGGAAATGGAAATGTTTCTGATTCTACCTGAAAGTCCTGTTACATTTTCTGTATTAAGACTTTGTTTTCGAGTAAACCATATATAATTTGATCTCTCAAACATATTAGAATCTCTTTTCCAAATTCATAAGTGATTTTAATAATCATTGGTTGTTTTTATATAATAAATGTATTAGATAATTTACAATTTTTTTTAAACAATTTACATTATTCGGACTCTCGTCCCAATCTTGGTTCCCATTCGTACGACATGCAGGTGCTAGGAATTTCGAATCCTTTATCGATGGGATATATCATTCTCATCCCTTTTGCTAAGTGTTTTTTGGTTGTCATTAGTTATCTCCCTCTTGTTCACCACTGCTGTACCCTGGTATTGAACCCATAACGAGTTGTGTCAAATCACCAGAAGTATCCAACGTCTATACCCGCTGGTCCTGAATGACAACAACTACTGAATTTCTGGGATTTATAAACCTACTGTTCAGTAACTATTTTTTTACCAGAGTTCATATTGCATTTCTTATATTAATGGTTTTCTCTAGTATTTTTTATTTTAATGTTTTTTTAGTATTTTTTACCAGAGTTCATAGTGCAATTTTTTATGTTAACGGTTTTCTCTAGTATTTTTACCAGAGCTCATATTGCAATTTTTGACACTAATGCTTTTTCTGGCACTCCGTATTACTGGTTCCCATATTATATTTATCTCTATGCTTGGTCGGCTTAGGAAATTTTTGAACCCTTGCATAAGTGCTGATTTCTTAAGTTTACGTAGTTTCTTGGCGTTCTCAATCTGTTATTTCAACTTCATCACATTGGAGTGGTGATCCCTTTTCTCTCTCCAAAAAAGGCCTCGCACAAGGAATGAGAATGATATACCCCAGTGATCATAATAAATGGTTCAGTTCGAAATTCCTAGCACCTGAAAGAGGCCGGAGTGTACAACGGCCGAAACGTCGTACAAATGGCAACCAAGATGAGAACAATAGGCCGAATAATGTAAATATACACCGGCCTGAATTCTTACGAGAAATTTTTTAAGGAATATGTTTTATTCGGCAGGATTTTAACCTGCTACCCCTAGCAACATAGAGAAAGCCATCAATGATGCGTCTTAGATCACTTGATCAAGAATGGTTTCAGAGTCTAAGTGAAGCCAAATCAGTCTTTTTAAACTTAATTTTGCGATTTCTCATAAATAATTATCTCTGCTTTGAAATGTATGATAATGTAAACAAATATATGCAGACAATGTTACGGAAAGTTTTGCCGATTAACGAAGTGTAATTAACATTCGATACATTTAATTTATTTGTTGGAACATAAATTTTATTTGATACTCGTATTGCAGTAGATATTCACAGATTTAACTAACGAAATATCACATAAATATTCAGGTAGAGTTATATATATATATATATATAGATGGTGATAAATTAAAAACAGACTATCTACGTAAATACGAATATCAATTCAAATACGAGTATCGATAATGTTCAAACAAATAAATTAAATATATGCATATGCGTTTATATATATATATATATATATATATATATATATATATATATATATATATATATACAGAGAGAAATTTGAATTTTCATTAATAACTACCGAATGTTTAGTTTTCATTTATATTCATCCTTTCAGTACGGGTTTTCTTATTTATGTCTGTAGTGAAATGTGAGACTTCTCATATCTTCGATGTGCTTTCGGCTAAGTCCACAACCATAAGAGAAACTCGCTTCGAAATAAGGCCCCCGTATCAAACACTAGCTTGACTGAAACATATAAAAAAAAATAACAATATAATAAACAGAATGATATTGCAGATATACTCTTTGAAAATGGCTCAGGGTGTTAGCTGAAAGTACCCAGAACATATGGAAATTTCATATTTCGATACCAACATTATTAGAAGAGTTGAAACGAATAATAATAAAAGTAATAAAGATATAACCTTTGGTAGTTTTTAATGAAGCGACAAAATGCAGCGCAAATACACCCTGTATCTCTACCGATAGTCCATAGCTCAGAGGTAGAATCGTCAATTTGTTCGGGTTTCAATTCTGGCTAGAGGCAATCGGATGTTTAACAGTACTAATGGACTGTCATACGGCGAAACAGATAATTCTGCGAATGACTAAATAGGTAGATTTATTTTTAACCAAGATTTTGAATCTATTCCTATTGAGGAAGACATATTTTTTCTAGGATATCTCTAATAATCAGCAGATAAACTTAATGGATTATGTTTAATAAATAAAAAAAAAATATATATATATTGTAGTTTTGCTATTACACTTGGTTTTAAAATCCCTAAACTGTATCAAGCACTCTTTATGAAAGTAAATGCTTGACCAGTGGGTTTTTAATATACATTCTATGATTATTATAAAAATTGACATAATATCAGACACGAACACGACAAACATATGCTTACGTGTCCGGAATAAAAGCATGATTCTACAACACACACATAAACTTTACAAATACTTCGTCACACGTAAAATAAAATCCATCCAAGATAATGGCTAAAAGTATAACCGAAAGCGCTCGGAAAAGCAAAACCTTTGGACAATTTTTATATAATTCATGTCTTGAAAATAAAAAATCATAAACACACACACACACACACACACACACACACACACACACACACGCACATATATATATATATATATATATATATATATAGACATATATATATATATATATAATATAATAACAAGACCAACTCTGTAAGTATCTAAATCCTAAAACTATACGAAAATAAACTTTAAGGACAACAAATAACAGACAGAATCTAATTCCGTTACTATCCGTCGCTGTAAGGCGTTGGACAAGAGGGGAGAAAAAAAGAAAACTGCGGAATACTTACAATACATACAATACCCCGCAGTAAAGAAAAAAAAACCCAAACGGAACCAACCACAAAGAAAGAAAAAGTACTCGATACAGAACTAACCAAAGCGAAATAACAAATAGTAAGCAATGTAGAGCAAAGACATATATATATATATATATATATATATGAGAACAGTTGAATGAAAGAACGGAAATTATAACTAAGTGTAAACATACAAAAAAAAATAATTTATAGATTCATACAAGCATGGATGAAAACGCCATAATTCGTTTTTTATTTTAAAAATTGCACGTTCAAAAATTCCCGGCCACGTGAGCGTTCAAATAAACACCGTTACGTGAGCGTTCTTAAAAAGAAAACGGTAAAACGGTAAACGGTAAAACCAGTTATTAAATATCGTCTGAAGACACTACTCATGTTAGGACCTAGGTCGCGTAATAACTCGTTTACAAATGGAAAATATTCAAAAGTTTTTGTTTTTTTTATCATATCACCCCAAGCAATGCGATAACGCCACTGATTCGCAGGGGGCTACGTAAGGGTAAAAAGATTGGAAAAGAGAAAACCGGAAAACCGCATCCTAAACAGGAAACAAGGGATGAACCTCTTCACCTGTTCAATAGACGTGGGTGGAGTGTGAAGCGGACGATATTTTAGTCTATCTACTCTAATTAAGTTCTAAAATATAATTGTATTGAACATTTTTAGTACAGATTTTCACTTTTCTAACCCTATTGTGACAAAAAACTAAGTATTAAACAATCAATATAGAAAGAAAGAGAGGGAGAAAGAGAGGGAGAAAGAGAGGGAGAAAAAATGAAATTGAAACTTCTGCGTTATTCGTCGTCATATTGCTAGAAGAAACTTATTCACGTTAAAAATAGTTTTATCGGTGGAGACAGTTTCATATTTATGGCGTGGGGGGAATTACAAAAAAAATGCCCAGAACAAATTTGCATGAAGAAACACCTAAGATAAAGTTACGCTTGGCTTCAAATAGTTTATTTTCTTTTAGTTTTTTTCTTTATCTGGCGTCCAATGTCTTTAGATACATAAGCAACACGTTTTATATATATATATATATATATATATATATATATATATATATATATATACAATCTTAGTCGATGTGGATATATGCGTTCATATATTGTTGATTTTGTCATTAAATTCTGCGTAACGGAATGAAAAAATGAAGAAAATCCCTTGTGTTATGATTTTGACATTCAGAATGTATTCTTCAAAATACTAACGGTTTTATCTATGTTGAATATGGCGACAGTATGATTCTTGCATGAATGTATACTTCAGTCAAATGGCCTAAAGATTGCCTTCAAGCATGAAACAGAATGTCGCCACTCTGATTTTGTTGTGGCCTGTTAGAGCCAGGAAGAGAGACAGGGAAACATAAGAGAGGTTTAACCAGTGTATAGGGATAACAGAATATATGTACAAAGTAACTGTGTTAATAGTCAGTAAATAGAAGTGTACGTCCGAACTGTATAATTACACTGCGTCTCGACTGCCTCACGACTGCCTCTAGACCGCCCCAAGACTGTCTCTCGACTGCATCCCCGGAAGCCAGGCCGGTTAGTATTTATTAAAGGATGAAGAGTCAATTCCACTGTAAATAAGGCGCGATAACAGACTTGATCCCAGTGTTAACTTTTGCATTTTAACTGTGTGGAAAAATGCATATTCCTTAATACGATTAACACACACACACACACACACACACACACACACACACACACACACACACACATATATATATATATATACTACTGGGCATAATTTTTAGGCCACCCTAGTGTTTAAAAAAATGATGAATTTCATTCTATTTTTGAATATTTCATTTTATTTTTTTAGTATTTATTGCCAAGTGAATAATTGTAAATGAAAATAGAATGGTTCTTTTATTAATATTGCACAATAACATGTGCATCAAATGAATTTATAAATACTTAATAATTACCTATATATACAGTTTCATCAATGAAAGGATGAAGAAAATGTTGGGTGATTCGGACGAATTCATTTTTGCTTCCTTGCCTTGTAAAATTTTGCAAAGTAATAATAACAAAAGAACCATTCTATTTTCATCTGCCAATATATAAAAAAATAGTATGAAATACATAATATCCTTTTAAAAAACTAGGGTTGCCTAATAATGATGGCCGGTAGTATATATATATATATATATATATATATATATAGTCATCCGCAGACAGATCTTTTTGCCGTATCACAGCTCATCATTACGGTTAGACTCTGATTGCTTTTTTACCCAGGATTGAAACCCGACCGAAACGGCGTCAGTTGGCGACTCTACCCTTGGGCTATGGGCGTTCGGTGGAAGTAGGCAGACATTTTAGCGCATATCATTATACGCGCCCAATAGCTAGAGCGCTCTAATTCATTTCACTGAATGAGCGATGCGTACATGCCAGAGTAGCTACTGTTTATCAAAGTCTACTATTTTTCCATAGTGCTCAATCAGGGTGTGAGAGCGTAAATATTGTCATCCGTAGACAGATCTGTTTCGCCGTATCACAGTTCATCAGTACGGTTAGACTCCGATTGCTTTTTTACCCAGAAATGAAACCTGACCGAAATGGCGTCAGTCGGCGACTCTACTCCTATATATATATATATATATATATATATATATATATATATATATTAATTCAGATACTTCAATCCAAGCGAAAAAAGCAGGAAGGTAAATTCCAAAATCCCGGTCCTAATTAATATTAAACATTTTATTTTAGTATTAAAAAATGATACAGGAAGAGAGCTCCATGTAATAAAATATTACAGAGCAAATATAAATTAATAAAGGATTAATTCAATGATGTTGAATGACCATTTCGATATGAAAATCCCCACGGGGGATAACACATCACCTCAGCAACAGAAAAATCCTTTCAGAAACTGGAGAAAAATCAGTCTAATTTTTCCTTTTTAAATAGATTTGCAAAGAAATTAAAAAAGAAAAGAAAAAAGAAAAAGAAAAAAGAAAAAGATAAAACAAAATAAAATCAAATAAACAATAAAGAAAAAATTGACATCGTCTGGGTTCGCAAAAAAAGGAAAGAGATTTGTAACTTAAAAATTAACAGACGGCCGCATTGAATTGATGTAAGGTTAAGCAACACAGAAAAAAAGGTGGGAGATAAGAGAGATAAAGGAAGGAAGGGAGGGAAAAAGAAAAGAAAAGAAAGAAAAATTTTTTATATATATTACAGACGCTGGACATATTCAAAAACCTAACTTCTCACAAACGTTAAAGTATTAGAAAAAGGCCTTTACTTAAAAAGGCATAATTATTTTTAAAGGGAATAAAAAGATATAGGATTTAAAATAAAATTTTAAAAAAATTAGGTCATTTGATTTAAACTAAATAAAGACATCGCTAGGTAAAAAAAAAATCATTTACAATTATACATACATATAGAAGTACACACATACATATATACACATACACACACAATTCTACGATTATGAATACATATATACATACATACATACATAAATTAATGAATATTATAAAAAAGAGAGCATTTATATATATATATATCAAGAATACTTTTGTGAGAAAATGTCTGACAGAGTGGAAAAAAATCGTCCTTTAGGAATTCATTGGACTAAATTTGTTATGTCGGTTCGACTACACATGCACTCAAAAGAGGGATGCTGTTAATTTTAAAGTTTAAACTTTTTAATTTTTGTAATTCAGCCGATTTCATATATATTCTTTTTTCTTTTTGCTTCCATCAGTTTTCTTATTAGATATCATACACTGTAATAATAGAAGTTCTGCAAGCAGTGGTGATACCTTGTAAAAGGGCGAGAGCTATTTACTGTGGATGACCTTGTGATCAAGGAAGTCTCTAGACATTGTTCGGTGTAGGAAATTGTTTTGCCCTATGACCAGAGTAGCATTTTTATGTAATTTTGTGTTCAATCTCTTTCCGGTAGAAAACCAAGTCATTTGAGGTATGGATTTATAAAATGACCATTTGTGTTTCTATGATCTTTTCTTTAGATATGTTTCACCTGTGTATTTTTCATAAAGATTTATACAAGTAATCGAGTAAATTCCTCCTTCATGTTAGAATAGTATAGAACTTTGAAACAATACTTATAAAATTAACATTCCCACCATCCCTCATTCGTACGCATGTGCAGACACACCAACATAACATATTTTCTAATTAACGAAAAGTGTCACAACAAAAATTTCACTCAGATTTATATATATATTCCTCCAGGTTTGAGGGTTGGGCGTAGGGCTAACAACCCTGCTCCATAAAAAACAGTTTGTTACGGAATCAGCAAAAACGTTGCCCTACACACCATTAGGTATAAGGAAAAGTTTATATATAACATAGATTAGGATAGTCAATTGTTATATGTGTGGGTTAGCGTATGGCAGTCAAATCCATTACCCCCATAGTTTTCTTGTAGATTTGGATGCTCATTTGTGTTTAAACTTTTGGGGACAGGCATTTATCTTTTTTTGCCATTTTTTACACGCAGAGTGTTTGATTTATATTATTTGTATATTATATAGATTTGAACCCATGTGATTTGTATAATTGTCACGATTTGTCTGATATATAAATATAAAATTATCATTGAATATTTTTTTATTCAAAATTATTTTAATTTGGTTTTATATTTAGTTTGTATATATATATATATATATATATATATATATAACTAGCAGTATAGCCCAGCGTTGCTCGGGTGGAATGAAAGCTATAAAACTAATCCATGGTTCTGGAACTCAGACTCTTTGAACGTTGGCACGAAAGACTAAAAAGCAATACTTGTTTCTAGTTAAAGCGAAACCGTAGACTGAAAGAAAAATGAATGGATGTAAGTCAAATTTTCCTGGTATCGATATCAAAGATGTTTTTCGTCGTAAAATAAATTTTGAAGGCAGATTATCGATTTTCTGCACTATTGTAAGAACTGCAACCTTGAAACAACTGAATATCGTTTCTTATGTCTTTGTCTATGAGTGTATCAAATTTGATTAAAATCGGATCACTCCTTTTATAATCCGATTTTTTCGATTATCGACTTTCGATATTTATCGGGGGTATCTCGACACAAACCCTAACGAAGAACACTAGCAGACGCTTGTGGTACAACTGTGTAAACTTTCAAGAAAATCGGTTCAGCCATTTCGGAGTCTACAGGTAACGGACACAGACACACACAGACAAAAACGCACACAGACAAAATTCCATTTATAAATAAGTATAGATTAGATAGATTATAATTGAATGTGTTTTATTTTAAATTAATTTAATTTTAATTTAATTTTATATTTAATTGTATATATATATATATATATATATATATATATATAAACAAATTCAGCAAATAAGAAAACAAACAAAAAAACAGGACAAAAGCAGCAACAACATGTCTTTTACACTTAAATTTGTTTTGATTTCCTAGTCTAGAGTAGAAAAATATATTTTGTTATTGTTACAAGCGCCATGTTTTAAAATAGCTTACTCTACATTTAGCCGTTCTAAAAATAGAGAACAAAATTAAAGATCCAAGCAACAATTTTCCATCCACCACTTCTCTTATGAAAATAAAATAAATAAGCTTTGGTGATAATTAAAAGATAGCAAATAATGAACACTTGCTTTGTGTGCATCTCTCAATTTGTTCATTGTCTTCATGTTTAGCAACGGGGATAGTTACAAAGTACATATTGCAAAGTCAGGCACAGATCTCCAGCTACAGGATAAGGCTTGATAATTAAATATAAGATACAAGTTCTAGAATATTAATTTTCTGCTATGGAACTACTAAAAGTATCTGAAGCAATATTTATTTTTCTTATCTTGTATGGCACAAGAGCATAAAATAGAGTGCGCACTGCGAAAAGGAGTAATTGAAAATGTAGCAAAGTAAATGTAATTAAATGAAATAAGTAAAGCCAAAAATATGGAACATTGTGAGAATCAAATTAGTCATTGTGTTCGTAGCTTCTTAAAGTTATTTGTTCCATTTTATTGTTAAGATGAATCTACTGCACAATAAACGTCTAGCCTGCAGTAAATATTGTATGTAAGACAATGCCATTAGCAGACAGAATACCAATTAAAATCAAGGAAGGAATAATGGAATAATAACGGTAAAAAAGAAAGCAATTAAAGAAAAGAAACAGAATACAGAGTTGTTAGTAAATGAGACAAGTCCAAGGTGTAAGTTTTGTAATGGAAACGTTAAAATAAAGACGGTGTAGAAATTTAAATACGTGGGTATCGAAAGAATAAACGAGGGAAAGAGTGATAGAGACATGAATAATAGCAAAAGATGTCTTCAAAAATCTAAGAAATAAGAGATAAAAAAATTAAGTTAGAGAGAAAGGAAAGAATACTTCACTGCTATGTACACTACCGGCCATAATTATTAGGCCACCACCATTTTTTTAAAGAAATTATGTATTTCTTAATATTTTAAATGGATAATTCTAAATGAAAATAGAATGGTTCTTTGTTAGTATTACTTTGCAAAATTTTACAAGCCAAATAGCGTCAATTTAACCAAAGCACCTGTAGATTTTATATATATATATATATATATATATATAGTCATCCGCAGACAGATCTGTTTCGCAGCTCATCACTACGTTTAGACTCCGATTGCTTTTAACCCAGGATTGAAACCCGACCGAAACATTAACTCAGACGCAGAATTTCGGGGAATTTTAGCTAACAATTTGTCATCCAGGCACTCTCTCTTTTGATCCATAACAAATTAGCTGTTCTTTCCGCTGTTTTGGTTATGGACTTGAGTGCTTTCCTTTTTTGACTCCTAAAAAAACAAGATGAAAAAACTCTCAAAAACATAATATGTAGAAATATTAAACCAGTGGAAAGTAATAATCAAATTAAACTCATTATATATTATAAAAACTTTAAAACAATTGACCTCATAGTCCATAATAACCCAACAAGCACGAAACTAAATTCTCTACAAAACCCAATATAGTGTACCAATTTACATGCCCATTCAGAGATTGCATCTCTGATACTAATCAAAAACCTAGTACATATATTGGTTTTACTACAACCACTCTCTCCCGTAGACTTACATGTCATCTTTCTGATCAGAGTACTATTAAACAACATTTCTCTGAAAAACATAAACATGTAGGTAATATCAGACAGATTTTGGTCAACAATACGGTGATCCTTACTCATACACACAGTAAGAGGAACCTGCAGATATTGGAGGCCATGTACATCAATTCTAAACAACCAACACTCAATAAAATCAATTTTAAAACAGGAAATAACATATTACATTGCATTTGACTAGATGGTTTTGTTGTCATTTCGCGCTATTCCGCGGTGTGACGTCATAAAACCGCATCGCAAATTTAAGAACTGCGTTTATTATTTTTGGTAACTATTGCCGTTGCCAAGCGGAGTTTTATGTCAACACAAGATAAAATCGTCGGTGATGGTGGATTTTATAATTTTTCAGTCTAAAAAACCTCTCTGAAGATGGCTAATGTGAGCCGAAAGCTTAGAAGAAAATCAATAAATAATTATCCAAATGTTGGAGAATTTTTGTCTTTATTTTCAACTGAAAATAAAGCAAAAATACGACGTTTAGAACGGCTCATGATTAAACATAATAGACATTCATTGTCTCTTATATTTAACAGCATATATTTAGAATATATATATATATATATATATATATATATATATATATATATATCTTGTAAACACTATAAAAAACGTGAGTGTTATATTTTGTTTCTTTTCTTGTCCTGCAAATGATGATAAACTATATCCGGTAGCTAAGTCTTTGTTGTTCACACTGAGATGAGATGGTAGATTTGTTCGGGTCACTGCTATGAGCTGGGATGGTAGACTCTGTTAGGGTCGCAGCTATAAGCCTGGATTGTATGCTCTGTTAGGGTCACAGCTATGAGTCGGGATGGTAGAATCTGTTAGGGTCGCAGCTATGAGCCGGGATGGTATGCTCTGTTAGGGTCGCAGCTATAAGCCTGGATGGTAGGCTCATTTAGTGTCGCAGTTATGAGCCGGGATGGTATGTTCTGTTAGGGTCACAGCTATAAGCCGGCATGGTAGGTTCTTTTAGGGTCGCAACTATGAGCCTGGATTGTAGGCTCTGTTAGGGTCGCAGCCCATGAGCCAGGATGGTAGGCTCTGTTAGGGTCGCAGCCCATGAGCCGGGATGGTAGGCTCTGTTAGGGTCGCAGCCATGAGCTAGGATGGTAGGCTCTGTTAGGGTCGCAGTTATGAGCCCGGATGTTAGGATCTGTTAGTACTGGATAACATTTACAATCTGATTCTTGAATTTGTGTTTCTTGGGGACAGGTAATCCGTCTTGATAAAATAATTGCATGAGCTCTTTCAATATGAACGTTAACGTTAGGGATTTACGTCTTGTCGCATGCATCAAACAGAAACCAGTAATGTTCAAATTAAATTTTATTAATCTTACCATTTGTGGGTAACGTATTGGTTATCGGCGTTGAGAGGGACATTGGCGAGTCGAGTTCAAACACTGTTTTTTTCACTTTTCTCAGACATGAGTAAAGGAGTAGAAAATTAGTAGAGTAGACTGAAATCAAATGCCTTGTGGGTAGATGTTCTAGAAGAAACAATATACTATAAATTCAAACCATGGAAAAGTAACCATAAATTCAATCCGTTAATTGTCATACGTGAAACATGCTTAGGCGATGATGTCTCAAAAAAGACATAACTATCTCTGAAGATTTTCCTGCATTGGGTTGCCATTATTTTCTGCTGTTGACTGGTTGCTAATAAAGAACCCAATCTATTCTTTTATTCAATGGAAGGAAGAAATGGATTAATACCTTTCGCAAGAGTATTTGAAGAGTAAGTGAATTCAACTGGAATTCGAACTCGTCTCTCCGATTTCTCATTCCGAACCGAAATTCGCTGCACCACACTGCACATCCTAGAAACTACTTCACGCACAAGAAGTCATGACAAATTTGCAGATAATAAACAAAATGTGTTTAGAAACGTAACCCCCAACACCGTATCGCATTTAAACAAGTCTTGGACTGATTGACAACTGTAGGGAGCCTCGGTGAATTTTTACTCGATAGAGATGTAATTGTCTATGTTATAAACTTACAAACAAACAGGATAATAGGATTATCCCTACTTTCCTGTTTGGGTTCTTGTTCGGGTTCCTTTTAAGTGTTTCTCATTCAATCTCTGTAACCCCTTGCATCTTAGTGGCATTGCTCCTTTGCTTTGGAGTGAATTGCTTAAAAAAAGAAAAGAAAAAATATGCTACGTACATCTGACTTCAAATTAAATTTTAATCGTTTACATTAGCCACCAATTCTAAATGTTGAGTTGCTATCATCTTGCCAGAAATGTTTGATTTTGGAAACTCGAGATATACAGGAGTATTTAACATGAATTGCCAAACTGTGAAGAAAAAATATGGTAGAAATAAGCAGAAATATATACATAAATTTATAAAAACAAAATTGTTTTTGATTCGTTTTCATCGCTTTTGATATATTATCTTTTTTTTTTCAAATTTCTTTATTCTTCTGTGATTTTTCTTCGGTAATTTCATCCTTTCTTTGCATTTATTTTTTATTTCAAAACATCTTCAACCAAAATATTTGTACTTGCGTTGTAATTCTTGCAGGCAGAAAAACATAATTTAAGTAAAATAATATACGTTCTATAGTATATTATAAAATATATGAGAAACACAGTGTGGGCGAATATATTGACGCTGCATAGTGTCTAGGCTGGTTCAATCGGTTTTCAGACTACCGCTCAAGGCGGGAAACAGAAAATCGCCATAATGCAGTGTTTTCTTCTATGTCGGCATTGTCTATATTCCCAAATTTCTTATCGTCAATATTAGAAAAACTTCCTCCATAAACATAGCAAGTTGTAAACAATAAAAAATAAAGGATTGTATCTTTCGTGTCATTTTTCTCATGGCTATGACGATAAACTCCATCAGGCATCTGATCGGGGGATTGGAGGTTTTGATGAGCTTGGACCTACCTCTTAATTTGGTGTTGTTCCGTTGTAGTGCAATGGATATCGACTCGGAACGTGAGATCGGGGTACCGAGTTTGAATTCAATTTGAATTCCTTGCATTCACTTACGCACAAATACCCTTGGGAAAGGTATTAATCTGCCTCTTCCCTCCTGTTATGGGTTAAATAATAAGACACATTGGGTTCTATAGCCTTGGCTGGTAACCAGTCTACTGCAGAATGCAATGGCAATAATCTTCTGCCTAGTCTGTCATGTCACGAAAAAGATATGATCGCCCAAAGCGTGTATCACGTATGGCACTTAACTTACTGACTGAAAGGTCCACACGTACCAGTTATGAGCAAATAGTGAACCCCTAAGACAAAATTCAGCAGTACATTTATATATTTCTAACAATGCATTTTATGATCTAGAAAATGTTTATCTAAATAACATACTTTTACTCTCAAAGTAAATGCATATCTACAAAATATTTAGATTTCGGCATTAAATAACCCACAGAGGTTGATATGCCACTAAACGATATCAACCCCCCCCCCCCCAAAAAAAAATGATATACAAATGTGATTAAGTACAAAAGCTGTGTAGCATCTACCATGTATGAAATTGTGAAAGCAAAATAACATATATCATATTCTTATTACTTCAAAGCTTCCAATAAAACGAAATTTCTGTATTAAATGAACGATAAGAAGCTGATATGTCGTTAAAGAAACACTCAACCAATCAATATTTGCCATTCACCAAAACTAAACAAGATAAGAGCCTCCTGGAATTGTAAATAATCGATTGATTTGTTTACTAAGTGTAAAAACGTAATTTCTATATATCAATGGATAAAGCAGTTGATGCTAGTTTTTGCTCTATGTTCATTTCTCTGCTTTACTGCCGACGGAATTTAGACAATATTTGTACTGCTTTTGTTTAATTTCAATCTTAAAATAACATAGTCTCCTGGGTCAATGAACGTTAAATGTTTCCTTATTACAGAACAGTTAAACTTACTTTTACAATTACTATATCTTGGAAGTAAGGTTATTTAGCAGAAAGAAAATCAGAATCCTTTCAAAATTTTTGCACAGTTTTTCAACTGATATAAAAAAGAAATAAAAGAAAATGCAATAAAAAAGAATCATTGATTTTTGATGTTCCAGTTACTGTTGGCCGCCATGTTGACGTTGAAAGCTTTCAACATTTAGTCTTAATCAACTTTCCAATAATGCCCTAACTGTGTGTTTATGTATGGGTCGCTTCTCGGAAATGGTATGAATATGGGCTGTATAGCAAGGAACGGTGATCCACTAGAACACGTAGCACGTGAACCCTCTTGATCGATGGTTTCATCATCGTGTTCGGCACCTCGCTGTAAACAGTGACACATAATTTAAACGCGATGCAGAAAAAGTTTGATATTATCTAATCCATGTTACTGTCGACTTGAATCTGATGTCACTCTTGATCCATACTTCTTGCTAACTTTTGATCAAACTTAATCCCTATCTCAGAGTCGCTAGGGTTGGCTGCTAGTCGTAGAAGAGAAGCAAGTCTTTCCATTCCCTGTGCCAAAATTTTAATGGTAATATTTTTAACCCATCTAAATAAGAAATAGTAATATAGTTTGGTGTATAAATCAGAAAACACCGGATGAAGTTTTCTCCTGTTCATGGGCTGATAAGTGTATTTACTTAAATATCGTTACATGCACACATAACCATATATCGATATACAGGCACCCCCATATATATATATATATCCGCAGACAGATCTGTTTCACTCTGTCACAGCTTATCAGTACGGTTAAATATCCGATTGCTTTTTACTCAGGATTGAAACCCGACCGAATTGGCCTCAGTCGGCGATTCCACATCTGTGCTATGGCGGTTGGTAGGAGGTGAACTTCTAGCGTGTGATATTCCATGTAAACTCACGGCAGTAGATAGAGTGTTCTAATTCATTACTGAATGAACTCTGTGTAGATGCTAGAATAGCTACTGTTTTTTCAAAATCTACCATTCTTTCAGAGTGCTCAATCAGGACGTGAGAGTGGAAATATATATACATAGATAGGGAGTGATATACACTACCGGCCATAATTATTAGGTCACTCCAGTGTTTAAGAAAATGATGTATTTCATACTATTTTTAGCATTTATTGCCAAGTGAATAATTGTAAATGAAAATTGAATGGTTCTTTTGTTAATACTGCACAATAAGATGTGCATCAAATGAATTTATAAATATTTAATAATTACCTATATTGCAGTTTCATCAATGAAAGAATAAAGAAAATTTAGGGTGATTCGAACAAGTTCACATTTTCTTCCTTTGATTGTAAAATTTTGCAAAGTAATAATAACAAAAGTACTATCCTATTTTTATTTAGTAATAAATACTAAAAATAGTAGGAAATGCATCATTTCTTTTAAAACACTGGAGTAGCCTAATAATTATGGCCGGTAGTGTGTGTATATATATATATATATATATATATATTGTGTGTGTGTGTGTGTGTGTGTGTGTGTGTGTGTGTGTGTGTGTATCGGAACTTTTGGTATAGTATCAAAGTTAAATTAGTAAAAAGAGTGAAACTGCTTTATATAAATTGACCGTGAATACTATCGCGCTTGAACACTAAGTTATAACGTTCTTATTCAATTTCCATGTATATAACATTGTTTTGAAAAAGCGTGTACTGCGTGGTCATCTCAGATATTCCATCACTGACCGTGTTCTGCACAGCAGTTTTTGACCAGGTATAACATTTCCCATTATTGACAACCACCATTTCCCCAAATTCTCGTTCCTTACGGCCTTTTCCTCTTTCCAAAAGTCAAAGCACACTTAAAGGGAAAGCAAATTCAAGACGTTAAGGAAATTCAAGAGAAACGTCTAGAGGGCTTCTCACTATCCCAAGTAGAAATTCCATCAATGGAAAAAATGCTGGATAAAATGTGCGGCTTCAGATGGGAACTACATCGAAGGTGATTAAATTCGGTATTGATATGAGTTGTAGGTTTCCTCTCATCACACAAGTATTGATACTTTTTGATTACATTTCGTACTTGTAAGAATTAGAATATATATATATATGTGTGTGTGTGTGTGTGCGTGTGTGTGTGTGTTTGTATACACTTCTGAGTGTTGAGTAAATTTATATATACACACACATATGCATATATACACATATATATAAATGTATCCATATCTTTATGTATGTGAGTATGTATATTTCTATAAATTTCCTCAGCTCTCAGTAATATTCGATTTTTCATTTCCTTAATTTCATTTTTTTATTATTTTTTCATTATAATTATTTTTTCGTCAATAATGCCCTTCATTCTACATTCAGTTAGAGTTTTCTTTTGCCATTTTATATTCCTCTCGCCCCCTCCTTCCCCCTGCATGATCAGAATTACTTCGATTTTTTTCCTTTTATTTGGAATAATTTTCTGTCATTATTTCCAAAGATTTTTCTTCAAAATATTTGCTTTATTCTGTCCCACCCGTCTCCTAAATCATATGTATTTGTTTCGCATATCCTGTTGTCGCCATCTTTGTCATTTTTAAACTTCTACTTTCATGTAATATTCTGTTTTTCTGCTTCCCTCCACCTACATCGGTTGGAGATTTCTTTTCTTTTTTTTTCCCTGTGATTATCGCTTCTCTTGTTTGCATTATCAAATATTTGTCTTCACTCAGTAATATTATTTCTAATCTTTTTACTTCCTTTTCCGTCATTTACACACTGTTTGTTAGTGATCGTCTGCTTTTTCTCTTTCTTCCTTCATTGGCTGTTTCGTATCTTGTGTAAATATTTTATCTTGCGAAATTTACCTCCGTTTATTTTGACTGTATCGTTTGTCTTTCTTTTGATTTTAGAATCTTTTCTTCTTGTGTTTCTATGACACTCTTTTTGTTCGACTATAGTTCAGATTACAATTTACGTTTTTCTTTTGTAATCCGCATTCTGCCATTCTTTCATTTCCTTTTTCTTTATTTTCTCTTTACTCGAAATCAATTTTTCTTACATATTCCCCTCACATATTTCTCTTTTTCAGCTTCTCTTTCACTTTTGCCATTATATTTTCTTTAGCCTCCCCCTTTTCATAGTCTGCATTATTCTTTCCTCTTCGCTTCACTCCTCTTTTTTCAAATAACCGTCGGTTATTTTTGCCTGCATTTTTACCTCGGTATTTTTTCTTTTTTGTCAGTTTTCATTCATTTTTCTCTCTTTTCCTTTCTATATTCCGCATGATTTTTTCTTTTTACTTCTTCTTACCTAATCTTCTCACTCTTTCCTACAATTATTTCCTCTTCTCTTCTTATCACTTTTCTCTTTCTTCTTTTTATGATTTCAACGCTTGACCCGAGAACCGAGTTCTAATTCAAGTCTAGTCACTAATGCGTAAATACCCTTTGGGAAAGGTATGAATCCACTTATTCTCCCCGAGCTGTGGGTTAATTAGTAAGACTTCTATCAGTATTTCATTATCTGAAAATAAACTCTTCCAAGATAAAATATTTTCTACTTTAAATAAGTGTCATTCTTAGCGCCGCTTAAATGTAGCACAAGCTCCAAAGTATTGGACACCCAGTGAGGATCGAACTCCCAACTCAATTGAAACTGGTTCTAGCGAAACAAGTTTGCCAACCATTACACCACGCCGTGGTGCCCAGATAGCTTGCAAATCTAAACTTATATAATAAATGGAACTTTGTATGTCTGTGTGTGTGTCTGTTACCTATAGACTCCGAAACAGCTGAACCGATTTTCTTGATAATTTACACAGTATACTAGAAGCGTCTGTGAGTGTTCTTAGCTTGGTTTTGTGTCGCGGTACCCCCGAGAAATATCGAAAATCGATAATCGAAAAAATCGGGTTATAGAAGGAGTGGTCCGATTTTAATCAAATTTGATACACTCATAGACAAAGACATAAAAAATGATATTCAGAAGTTTCAATGTTGCCGTTCTTACAATAGAGCAGAAAATCGATAATATTATATATATATATATATATATAAAAGGCAAGATGTTTGTCTGTCTGTCTGTTTGTCTGTCTGTATGTCCTTTATACAAATCCACAATTTTTACCCGATTCTCACCAAACTTCAAAGTTTGACTTAATCCATTCATTTTTCTTTCAGTCTACAGTTTCGCTTTAACTGGAAACAACTATTGCTTTTTAGTCTTTCGTGTCAACGTCCAAAGAGTCTGAGCTCCAGGATCATGGATTAGTTTTAAAGCTTTCATTACACCCGAGCAACGCCGGGCTATACTGCTAGTAGTTTTATAAACCGTAAAAAAAAAACTCAATCAGTCTCTAGTTCATTTTTCTAAATTCTTTCTTTCTAAGCATGACCACTACATATTTTTCGCTTTCATTGTCAGATGTACTTTTCATTAATTCTGTAAAGTTTGTTTTTAGTCTTTTTAACCTAAAATAGGCGATGAAGCCACTAAGACGCAAGGTGTCGGTGAATAAAAAAAAAATGAGAAAAGGTTAAAAGACAATAAAAGTTAGGATTTAGAAAGACTAAAGATGGCAATTGATGTTGTTTTTACATTTTTGATAATCGTATACGGCAGTTCTTTCCGTTTTCGCCATTCTCTTTTTTCAGTCATTTCTTTTTTTTTCCTAGTTTTTTTTTATTACCCTACTTTTTTCTATTTTGTTTTCTTTGTCCCATTTTAATAGTTTACTTTTCCTTTTTATTTCACTGAATTTAATCTCTCTTTCACCATTCTAATAATCTTTTCTTTGAATTTCTCCTCTATTTTCTTTTTATCGGTTTATATTGCTTTCTTCGGTTTTTTCTACTTTCTTTCTTTCATGCATTTTTCTTTCCTTTCTTTCTTGCATTTTTCTTTCATGTGTTTTCTTTCTTTATTTCTTGCGTTTTTCCTTCTTTCTTTTTCTTTCTTTCTTTTTTCATTCTTTCTTTTGTTTCATTCTGTATTGCTCGCTTTTTTCTTCCCTATTTTCTTTATTTATTTCTTCCGTTTTTCCTTCTTTCTTTTTCTTTCTATCTTTTTTCATTCTTTCTTTTGTTTCATTCTGTATTGCTCGCTTTTTTCTTCCCTGTTTTCTTTCTTTATTTCTTGCGTTTTTCCTTCTTTCTTTTTCTTTCTTTCTTTATTCATTATTACTTTTGTTTCATTCTGTATTGCTCGCTTTTTTCTTCCCTATTTTCTTTCTTTATTTCTTGCGTTTTTCCTTCTTTCTTTTTCTTTCTTTCTTTATTCATTATTACTTTTGTTTCATTCTGTATTGCTCGCTTTTTTCTTCCCTGTTTTCTTTCTTTATTTCTTGCGTTTTTCCTTCTTTCTTTTTCTTTCTTTCTTTTTTCATTCTTTTTTTTTTGTTTCATTCTGTATTGCTCGCTTTTTTCTTCCCTGTTTTCTTTCTTTATTTCTTGCGTTTTTCCTTCTTTCTTTTTCTTTCTTTATTCATTATTACTTTTGTTTCATTCTGTATTGCTCGCTTTTTTCTTCCCTGTTTTCTTTCTTTATTTCTTGCGTTTTTCCTTCTTTCTTTTTCTTTCTTTCTTTTTTCATTCTTTTTTTTTTTGTTTCATTCTGTATTGCTCGCTTTTTTCTTCCCTGTTTTCTTTTTATTTTATGCGTTCTTCTTGCCAACAATATTTTTACATTTTCTAACTTCTTTTTTTAATTTGCTTCTCTTACGTTTCTTTCTCTATCTTTTCCCTCCTTTTCTCTGTCTTTCTATTTTGAATTCTTTTTCTCTTCTTTTTGCTTTCCTTTTCCTCTTTTGCTTCTGCTTTCTCACATGATTCTTCTGTTATCATTTTTATTTTATTTTCCAGCTTATATTTTCTCCTTCTTTACCAATTCTATCTTCTTTCTATCATCTTAACCCCATTCTCTCTCTCTCTCTCTCTCTCTCTCTCTCTTTGTTCCTTCATTCTGTCTTTTTACTTATTCACTCTTCTTTCTTTCAGATTGCTCACAATGCCCTCTCTTTTACAAAATAATACCAAATCATGACAGAATATTTCACATATCTTCTTTCGTTCTTCCGTTTCAAATGCACTTGCTTTCATTCCTTTCTGATAATTTATCAGATTTTAACAACAGCGATATTTCTTTTTCATTCTCTTTCATTTTTTTCGTTTTCCGATCTTTCTTCCCCGTTTTTTTTTCAATCTTAAGCCATTATCTTCTCAATCCTGTTTTTCTTTATATGTTTAAAAAGCTGTTGCCGCTTCCTTAATACGCTTTATATTTCTAATATTTCATGCGTCTGCCTCAACATAACTTACAACAAGCAGACGATACTTTCTACCAAACTTTTTTTCACTAAAATGCCAGAAATTATAAACAAATGTGTGAGAATTACTTGCACAAAGACTAGCAGACGCCAAAATAAACAGCAGTCAGGTTCAATTCTTTTTCTTCATCCATGGGCTTTAGGCCTTTTGACAAAAACAGGATTTATTTTCTATTTTTCTCTTTTGTGTGTCTGTAAACTTATAATTTATTCTTGGTGTTGTTTTTGTAAGGGATTTCCAAAAATATCTACCATAAAAAAATACACAAAATTATACAATTTATAAGAGCTACACGATAATTTAAAATATATTCAATTTTATCTCTTGAAATTAAACATATCTCGTTGGCCAGAGTAGAACTGATTTTTTTTTCAAATTGTCGATGAGTGTGTAGTGTAACGGTTATCGACTCAAAAAGTGGAATATTCTTGCCCTTATATCGGATTAGTTGCTTTGGTCTCATATCCAAAAGAATTTATTTGCTACAGGCGTTAGTGTACCTATTCCCACAACCAGCTATGAATTAAATAGCAGTGTAGACCAAGTTCACTAGATTTGGGCTACAGCCAGTCTAAGAGAAAGAAAATTATAAATTCGATACCATGGAGAATGTAAAAAGCATCCACTCCGCTATAATTACCAGATAATAAAAAAAACGGAATTTGTAACGAGCCATGATCGTCAGTCACCTAAAAGGATATCGCACTTAACAAAGATAAGTAATGACAGTCTTTTTTTTTAACCATTTCAACCCAAGCAAGGCATTCCACTGCCACTATTGCGCAAGGGGTTACATAGGGAAAAGTGATGAGAAAGGGTGGTTAGATATAGGAAATGTCAGAAAGAGGGTGATAGATGGGTAAGGATACCGAGGATGAGGGTTGGGTAGATGGGAAGAGTGTTTGAAAGATGGTTAGTGTGTTAGGAGGTGTCTATTGACCTTACATTTAAACTCCTGGAGATTGTAGCCGTCGGAGAAGCAATCATGCGGAAGGGAATTCCATCGTCGGGAAGTGCGAGAAAAGAAACTGTTGGAGTAGAAATTGCGGTTGCATTTTATCGGTTTCACTGTAAAAGCGTGGGATCTAATTGCTAATCTAGTATCTCGTGCAAATTCGTACCTAAGGGGCACCAGTGATCTAAGTTCATCGGAGCAGAAGCCGTGAAAGTATTTATAGAATAGACACAGGGAAGCCACGTCGTGCCGGTGAGAGAAAGACTGCAGCCGGTCTGCCAAGTCGTTATCGATCACATTACAAACACTCCGCTGTACCTTGTCGAGAAGCCCAAGGAGAATAGCAGGGGCATCTGACGACCAGATGTTTTTTTTAATCGTATCACCCCGAGCAAGGCGGTAACGCCACTGATTTGCAGGGGGCTACATAATAGTGAAAAGATCGGAAAAGAGAAAGCCGGAAACCATATCCTAAACAGGGAACAAGGGATGAGCCTCTTAACCTGTTCAATAGACATGGGTGGAGTGTGAGCAGTATTCAATGCACAGGCGGATGGTAGATTTATATATGTGCAGGATAGTTTCAGACGGAAAGAACATCCGACCCCTGCACAGAGAACCGACTTTCATAGCAGCAGATTTAGCAATGGATTCGATGTAGTCATTCCACTTGAGGTCTGCTGAGAGTGTCAGGCCAAGCAGCTGTAGTGTTTTACTCTCTGGGAAGCAGGCATGTTCCATGCTAATGGGGGGTAGGTGCGGTTGTCTATGGTGGTTAATTGATAGCAGCTTCGTTAATTGATAGCAGTATTCAATGCACGGGCGGATGGTAGATTTATATATGCGCAGGATAGTTTCAGACGGAAAAAACATCCGGGCCCTGCACAGAGAACCGACTTTCATAATGGCGAAAGGGATTATGTCGAAAGAGGCATAGGAAAATAGGTTTATTGCAACGTAAAAGTTATTTAAATCAGATATTGACTATTTTCTTCAATAGATGCTTATCTATCCGTGTAAACTTCGGGGTATTTAGTTCTGACGCTTTCTTTAATTCACCGGGTCTATTGTTCTCCTTACACATACTATACCTAGGTAGAGCTCTAATTGCTAATATTGTTCAGGCTGAGAATGCAATAGATCTTGAATATAATTATTTAATATATTTTAGACAGCATTTTACAAACCCCTACCACAGGGTTCGATGTATAAATTGTTGTGTAAATTACACAAAAAGTAAAAATAGCAAGGCGGTAACGCCACTGATGTGCAGGGGGCTACGTAAGAGTGAAAAGATTGGAAAGAGAAAGCCGGAAACCACATCCTAAACAGGGAACAAGGGATGAGCCTCTTTACCTGTTCAATAGACGTGGGTGGAGTATGAACCGGGCGATAATTTAGTCTATCTACTCCAATTGAAAAAAAAAAAGAGTGAAAAGATTGGAAGAGAGAAAGCCGGAAGCCACATCCTAAACAGGGAACAAGGGATGAGCGTCTTCACCTGTTCAATAGACGTGGGTTGAGTATGAACCGGGCGATAGTTTTAAAGGCAAAAAGATTTTGACATAATAAAGAGTAACTTTATTCAATAAAATTGCTACTGGCTTCAACCACGGTCTCCAGACGATTTCAGAATCACTTGCAACTCTCCTGGAATGCGACCTTGTTCATTTTGATGAATGGTTGTATAATCCTTGACTTCATTTTATCTTTGGGGTTATTAGAGGTTTTATTGCTTTTTAGCGCAACTACGCCCCCCCCCCCCACACACAATAGTGGAGAGGGTTGCAGTCTGGAGAGTTAGGTAACTAGATGTAAGAGATCATGTACTCGCAGAAATTGTCTGACAAACATGAGTAAGATTGTCAATGCTTGTGTGGCATGGTGCAGAGTCCTGGTGACTGACATAGAGTCTTACAGCAGCCGTCCTTTGAACCAGGACAGCGCTACCTATTTAAGAAACTTGATGTAGGTCAGTGCGTTGTGGTGCAGGATGTGCGTTTTGGTGCAATGAATATTGCAAACGAACAACAAATCGGAACGACAAATCGGTGAGACGAGTTCGAATTCTAGTTGAATTCCTCGCATTCACTTACGAACAAATACCCTTGGGAAAGGTATTAATCCGTCTCTTCCCTCCAGTTATGGATTAAATAATAGGACAGATTGGGTTCTAGAGCTTTGGCTAGTAACCACTCTACCACAGAAGCAATGGCAACCAACTGCGGGATAATTTTCTACCCGGTCAGTCTCAAAGCGTGTATCATGTATGGCACTTAACTGACTGATGTAGGTATCCGTGTTGAGTCTGAAATAAAGATGAAAGATGAATGTAAGCATCACGTCAACATCATTACTAATGATCCCTCCAAACTACATGATGTTGACGGAATATATCATTCAACTCTTTGCACTGCCCTCAGATTGAAACCGACACACTCTGAAATGTTCGTATTAGAGTTTCCGTCGTGAAGCCCTAGCGGTACAGAATGCTGTTTCCACATTTCTGGAAAAGTGAATTTTGACCGTGCTTTACTGTGCATTCGACAAGCAACACCCATCCGTGCGATTAAAAATATAAAATGGCTCCAATTACCCATAGCCCCCTGTATATATATATATACATATATATATATATATATATATATATATATATATATATATATATATATATATAATAATATAGCTCCCTGACGAGCCGTAGTGTGAAACCGCGGTAGGTTTTGGCTAGCTTGAGATTCTTTGTGTATATATATATATATATATATATATATATATATATATTAAACACATAAATAAGATTATTTATTTTATTATTTCAAAGCAAAATGCTATTATACTGAAGATTAAATTTATTTTGTAACAATTATTTTTTTCTTGTTAAAGCATTTGTTGAGTCAATCAAATAAAATTACTTTAATTAAATTGTTTATTTTCTGTCAATATGCCCCATAAAAGGTAAAATACTTCTAGTCCTAATACTTTTGCACAGTATTGTACCTTATATTTTTATTGATATAAATGTTTGAGTATATCTTTAATTCAAATGACACTGGAAAGATTCTTGAAAATCTAAAGCCAGTATAAAGATACTGGTTTTAGATTTTCAAGAGTCTTTTAAGGTTTTGGAACATTTACACACCTCTACTATAAAAGTTTCATTAAATATGACTGTCAAGGTACAGCGATTAAGCTTTTTATTCAATGTTTCTTGTGTATTCATAATTGTTTTCTTTCTCGAATATATATTGAGTAAAATTTGGCCAAATATATTTTATATCCAAGTGTTTTCGTTTAAGCTGTTAGCCATTATCAAGGATGTTTGTCAGAGTTTTCTATTGCGTATATAGATTTTTATATATGTATATCTATAGTAATAGAAATGTTTTTTTTTTTACAAATATAGTCAGCACGTTTTGTTCTGTATTCAAAGTTAGTATTATTGAGTATAGGTCTTTTCTTTATAATTATAAATGTTTCTATTATTTGTAGCACTTGTTTATATGTAGAATAATTTATTATTGTCATTTTTGTATTAACTATGTTGCGGAAGGGAATTTTGTAAATTTTCCTGTATGTTTAAATGGGTTCTAATTGAGCTATGGTCATAGAAATGTTACATGAGTCTTCCTGTATTATAAAGCTACATTCACGAAACATCGAAGCCGTAATGAACATGCTTAGTTTAAATAACAGTTACTTTGCATTGAAAATATCAACGCACTATTTCCATCCCGATATCGAAGAAAATTCATCTTGCCAAATTATAATTTTATCAGTAAAACTACTGAAAAAAAATTTGGCGTTAAACATTATCGTAAATCAACAATATATATATATATATATTGTTGACTTACAATCAACAATATATATATATATATATTGTTGACTTACAATATATATATTGTATATAATATATTGTATACATATATATATATATATATATATATATATATATATATTGTTGACTTACGATAATATATATATATATATATATATATATATATATATACATATATAAAATTTGGCGCTATATATATTTTTGACTTACGATAATGTTTAGCGCCAAATTTTATATATATATATATATATATATATATATATATATATATATATATATACACGTATTTAGTGTATCGAGGCAGCAGATAATTTTCTAAACATATACTGTTAAATATAACAGACAATGAATGTCTATTATGTTTAATCATGAGCCGTTCAAAACATCGTATTTTGTCTGTAATTTCAGGTGAAAATAAAAAAAAATTCTCCAACATTTGGAGAATTTTTTTAATAAGTTGGTTGTAAGCTTTCGGCTCGCATGCGCCATCTTCAGAGTGGTTACAAGGAGGTTAACATAAAAACATCCACCATCAGCAACAATTTTATCTTGTGTTGACATAAAACTTTGCTAAGCAACGATAAATAGCAAACACAGTTCGTAAATTTGTAATGCAGTTCTACTACGTCACACCGCGTGAGAGCTCGAAATGATAACAGAACCATATATTTAAATGTAATGTAATGTGTTATGATCAGAGTACAATAAAACATTTATTAGAAAAACATAGCCATGTACGTAATATCAGATAGATTTATTCAACAATACAATAATCCTCACTCATACACACAGTAAAAAGAACCTACAAATGTTGGAGGGCATCTATATTAAATTCAAACAACCCACACTTTATAAAGTTACGTTTAAATATGCCAAACTTCCCTGAAGATATGTTTAGGTGAAAGTTTGGCAGGTTTGTTGGCTCACTACGTTAATTTTCTTATTCTGCTCTGCTTACGTATTGAGCGCTTTTTTTTTATTGATTACTCGTCTCAGGTTTTTTTTTTTTTTTTTTTTTTGTGTGCTACGTACTGACTCGGTCCAAATTGCTTTGGCTGATGTGCTTAGCTCTTTCTTTTTTTACAACCATTTTTTACTTCCGCGTATATAGCCGGAAGGTTTTTCGAAACGAGTATAGTGATAAGTTTGTATATATATATATATATAATTTCAATAAAGAGTGTAATGCATATGAGCCTCTTAACCTGTTCAATAGACGTGGGTGGAGTGTGAACCGGGCGATAGATAGATCTATCTACTCCAATGCATTGCTGCCATTTTAAGATTATTCACGAGAGATTTATTTCCGGTGTAGGATAACATAAGGAAGGTCGTTTAAATATTTTATGGCACACTATTCACAATTCCCTTTGTCAAATGTTGGACAAAAATGATAGATGAGATAATAGCGAAAGGAAATATCATCCCATATTAAGAACAGCAAATTGTAAAAGAGATTTCATAACGGAACTATTTCTAGTCATAGTGAACGGATAACAATTCGAGGAGGCACCGTGCCTTAAGAGAATATTGGGTCTCAAACTTAAACTCTACTTCAAGCGGAACTCGTACATACAATCCATCGTAAAATTGCAGGTAAAGTCTCGGCTCGCTGTACTGCTCCAGTTAGAACCTGGCTCCTCATCTTTAGCATTTATAACAGTCAGATCTTTCGAGACATGACTGACCGGGCAGAAGATTATCCCGCAATTGGTTGGCATTACTTTCTGCGGTAAACTGGTTGCCATAAAATGGAACAGCCCTAAAATCAACATTCGTCAGCAAGATCGATCGGGCAAAAAATGGTAAAATTTTAAGGAAACTTTATGCGTTAATTTCATTACTATTGAATATATGATGAAACACTTCAAGAAAAGAAGGCTCCTCTGGTCTGAAATGAGCCAGTAATTAATGTAGGTTGGTTGGTTGTTTTTAGTTTAATGACATACCAAATTTCATATGTTATCTAATACCAGAATCTACGCATTTTGTATGAAAAATTATTTTATTTTTGGAGATAATAGTAGTTTAGGGATACAAGTTTTAATAATTAATCCATAGCTCGGGGAGAAGAGATGGATTCGTACATTTTACCAAAGGTATTTACACGTAAGTGAAGATAAAAAAAACCCATCTGGAATTGGAACTCGGTTCTTCAATTATCAATCCCGAGCTTACACCGTCCGCACATCCAAACTTATAACACTGGATATTTACAAGCAGTCACTCTAGATAGTGACCAAGCCAGTTCACATTGTTTATCTTCGGCGATCGTGTGAGAATTGGTGTTTCAACGTGTTATGGTATTTCAGTGTGATTTATCCCCCCCCCCTCTCTCTCTCTCTCTCTCTCTATATATATATATATATATATATATCTTGTCATTTAGCTTCGTACAGCACATGTATAGCATATGTATTGACATATACGTAGGTAATTAACATTCGTAATTTAGTATTCCACTTAAACCACCAAACACTGGCGCCAACGTTAAATAAAATACACAGTCCGTTAAAAGCACTTGAAAGTCATACACAACATATCTCTTTATTAATTGCACATAGCAGCTATTCTTTTGCATGATCTATAGCTAGTACCACTTATTCATATCCCAGATAATTTCTTTTCCTTCTTGCTATGCCAAAATAGATTCCGAATTGGCAGCTCGGATATAGTCACTTTCTCACCGACTTCCCTGTGTCTCTTCTACAAATACTTTCACGGCTCCTGCTCCGATGAACTTAGTTCACCGGTGCCGCCTATTTATAAATTTCCTCGAGCAACAAGATTAGCAATTAGGTCCCACCCTTTTACTGTGAGACCAATAAACTGTAAACGCAAATTCTACTCCATCAGATACTTTTCATGCACTTCCCGCCTGTAAAATTCCCTTCCATTTACTTGCTTCCCCGTCAGCTACAATCTCCAGGAATTTAAATGTAAAGTCAGTAGTCATTTCCTATCTCACTAACCTGCATCCTCTCTCTCATGCTCCTTTCTCCGTCCACTCCACTCTCATTAGTATTCTCATCCTTCTCTTACCCACTTCCTGACACCCACTATAATCTGTCACTCTTTCTCATAACTTCCCTCCTATGTAACCCCCTGCAAAACAGTGGCAATAAAATGCTTTGCTTGGGGCGATATGATTATTAAAAAAGATTATTCTATACTGATATGATGTGAGCATCAAGTGGGGGATCACTTCTACATTACAATCAATATATAAACTGATCCCTCACTTGATGGCCACAGTCATATTTCTTTTATCCACTTCCAGACACCCCCTATAAACTTTCACTCTTTCTCACAACATTCCTCCTATGTAACCCGCGGCAAAAAGTGGCAGTAAAATGCCTTGCTTGAGGCGATATGATTACTAAAAAAACTATTCTATATCTTTCGAGACATGATCGCTCAAGCGTGTGTCACGTATGGCACAACTGAATGACCCCTGCGACATAGTGGTTTCATTGGCTTACTCGCGTGTTAAACCATTAACAAAACATACATAAAATAAATAGACCTACACTACTTAATTTTTAGGCTCCAACAGTGTTTAAAAAAAGATATATATATATATATATATATATATATATATTACCGTCCATAATTATTAGGTCACACCAGTGTTTTAAAAAATGATGTATTTCATACTATCTTTTAGTATTTATTGCCAAGTAAATAATTGTAAATGAAAATAGAATGGGTCTTTGGATAATAATGTACAATAACATACGCATCAAATGAATTTATAAATGTCTAATAATTACATATATTGTAATTTCATCAATGAAAGAAAATTTAGTGTGATTCGGACGAATTCATCTTTGCTTCCTTGCCTTGTACAATTTTGCAAATAATAATAACAAAAGAACCATTCTATTTTCATTTATAATTATCCATTAAAAATTGTATGAAATACATAATTTCTTTTAATAAACTGGGGGGGTGCTAATAATTATGGCCAGTAGATCTGTTCAACTTGTACAGTGAGAATATGTTGAGTACCCTAGATGCTATGCCAGGGTTTGTTATGGGAGGCCACAATTTGAACAACATAAGGTGTGCAGATGACACAGTTCTGATAGCAGACACGGAAAGAAAACTACAAGACATCCTACAGAAAGTAGGAGTGACAAAAAAGGACTACAAAAACGATGCACGAAAATTGAATGCAGGGTCATCAGCAAAAAGGTGCGATCCAAAATACCAAATACAGGTGGGGGGGGAACTAGAATAAAGCAAGTACAAAAATGTAAATACCTAAGAAGTGTTCTAACAGGAGAAGGAAAGTGCAACAGAGAGATCCGAAGGCGAATTGGCATGGAAAAGGACTTAATTCCAGAAGCTGAGTAAAGTACTAAGGCACAGGAAAATTTCACTAGAGACAAAGAAGAGAGTGCTAGATTGCTACGTGATATCATTTCTTCAATACGGTTGGACAATATCATCGATGATAAAGGAAAAGCTTGAAGCAGTGGAAATGTGGTTCTACAGAAGGATGCTGCGGATATCATGGCCCGAGCATCTGAGCAATGATGAGGTGTTGGAAAGAATAGCAATTAATAGTGAGCATCAGGAAGAGACAACTGAAGTTGCTGGGACATGCAATGAGGGAGGAGGACTTGGAGAACCTGATACTAACAGGCCAGATAGAAAGAAAAAGAAACAGATGAAGGCAGTGGATACCATATATGAAGGGCCTGATCAGGTGGATGACGGAACGGGGGTTGCGTGGTGTAACAGGAGAAAACGTACTAAATGCCACCAGGGATAGGGAGACGTGGAAAGCCATGATCGACTACCTCCTGAAAAGGCAGAGCACATAAAAGAAGAAGTGTGTGTGTAAATTTCTAAGTGTTTCAAAAGCGTCTCCTCGTCATTGTGAGTGACAAATTAGTTTAACCCTTTTTTTTTTAATAGACGAAAAGTCGCCAGTCTCTCGTTTCTCTATTTATATTTCAGTGGACAATATTTACATGAACTACATTACTTATTTCCATCAGTTCTTGCTTTCATGGCTAAGACCCGTCATGCTAGGCAAATTGTAGCGAGCTACTATCATTCTCTTCGTATTTAATTGATGAGATATAAGTTCCACTGGAGTAGCTTGTTCCCACGAACAGCTGCCCTGTGGAACCAACCCCCAAATGTATGATTCCCCGATCACTACAATATCTTCTTCTTCTTCTATGTGCCCTGTCCCTTCAGGACGTAGGCGATCATGGATCTCCATGTCTCCCTATCCCTTGTGGCTCTTAGCATGTTTGCTCCAATATCACACTGTTCAAATCTATGATTAAACGTTATCTTTCCAACAGTCTGTAATGTGATAGGTACTGATCTGACGACTCGACTGCAGCCACTTTCCCATCGTCGAAATGTGGCCTCCCTCTGTCTCTTCTATAAATACTTTCATGGCTTCTGCTCGGATGAGCTTAAGTCACTGATGCCTCCTCAACAGGTGTTTACCCGTGCAACCAGACTGGCAACTGGGTCCCACCCATTCACAGTCAGGTTAGCCAAACGCAGACGACAATTCTACTCCTGCAGCTTCCTCTCTCGCACTTCCCGCCTGTGGAACTCACTCCCGTATTCTTGCTTTCCTGACGGCTACGACCTCCAGAAATTTAAAAGCAAAGTTAATACTCACCTACTAACCACTGGACTCTAGCTCTCTCCCCTCCCCTGTATAATCTTCACTTTCTCTCCGCCCATGTATCTGTCATTGCACCTGCTTTCTCAGCTTTCTATTGTTCCTTTCTACACTCTTTTCTAATTAATCTTTCTACATTTATGTAACCCCTGCACATCAGTGGCGTTTCTGCCTTGCTCGGGGTGAAATGATTAAAAAAAAAAAAAAATAATAATATGCCTCTTGAACTGTAAAACTCTTTCATCAGTTCTTTAGAACTTGTACACGGTGCAGTGGATATCGACTCGGAACGACAAATCTGGAAGCCGAGTTCGAATTCCAGTTGAATTCATGGCATTCACTTACGCCAAAATACCCTAAGGAAAGGTATTAATCCGTCTCTTCCCTCCGGTTATGGGTTAAATAATAGAACAGATGGGGTCTACCGCAGAAATTAATGGCAAACTACTGCGGGATAATCTTCTACCCAGTTAGTCATGTCTCTTTCGTCACATAATCTCCCAAATCTTGTATCACATATGGCACTTATCTGACTGACTGAATATAATACTTAGAACCATGATTAAGGCTTCAACTTGTCATGATGTGGGGGATCTTCACTTGTTATGAAGTTCTTCACTTGTTATGAAGTAATAGACTGATCCCCCGCTAATTACTACTTAATATAATACATCTCTTCCCCCTCTAGCTATGAGCAAAATAACAGGACAGATTGGGTTCTATAGCCATGGCTGTCAACCAGTCTATCACTGAAAGCAATGGCAACCTACTGCGGGATAATCTTCTGCCAAGTCAGTCATGTCTCGAAAGAGACATGATCGTCCAAAGCGTGTATCATCTATGGCACTAAACTGAATGACTGACAGGGCGAAGATTTTACTGATTAGATTAGAAATATTACTGTGTGGGGATAGTTTGAGGATAAATCTCACATCTATCAGACCTGTGAGTATCAGATTCACTTAGACCTCCTTCCTCATTACATCTCCCTGGAATTTCAGCTGTCTTTTAATGATGTTAATATTAGTTTTCTTTTCGTTTCCATCTTCTCCAAAACCTCAAGTATGTCTGCTTTGAAAATCAGCATTTTACTTCAGATATCGAGGGCAGGCTTTGCTTTTATCGCCCCAGCCCGAGATAGGCCACTAATTCTTTATCTCCACTATCACTTTGTGATCGATTTCCTTAATACTCTCCCTAAACCTCAGTTTTATTATACGCTGTTACAATTCATTTTTTCTCTTTTGCCCAGCTGAATAGCCTTCATTTTTTCCTCTTTTGAATGTATGAATATAATTCCAACCGTCTTCTTCCTCGCTATCTCTTGGAGTCATGATGGTAAATATCAGAGCGTCTTGAGACTTGCATCTTAATTGGCTTCTAACCGCCAATTCTTTGAAAGCAATATCACTTCCTTGCTTTTTGCAGATTTTCCTTTAGTTATCTGTGGAACTAAAGGAATCAATTAATGCCTATGCACAACTTGATTTATCGAATCAGACTTTATTGCCACACATTCAATTTAAAGAAATCTAGTTTAGAATAAAAAGCCATTCGTCTGCGTCGTTTGGTGTGAGTTTGAATGTCACTTGATCTTAAAACTAATAAATACAGTATTTACCCAAATGTTGTCAAAGATTCTTCTTATTAGAAGACGCCAAACAACAGTCTTCCATGTCTGGAGAAATCCAGTGTCAAATTGGCTAATCGTATTACTTCTTTTTAAATTTCTCATTTTTTAAGCATTTGTTATATCTTTCCTTTGCTTCTTAATCTTCTGCACTTTTTCTTCCTTTAAAATATTTCTGTTCCTTCTTTGTTTTCGTATTCGTCCCCTCTGCTATTTAACATTTCTTATTTTCTTCTTCGCTTACAATATTTAGCGTTTTTTCTTTTTATTTTCTTCTTCTTTACTTTTTTCTGCTCTACTTCTTTCCTTTTTCTTATTCTTTGTTTTTCTTCTTTGCTTATCACATATCAGATTTATTATTCTTTTCGTCTTTGTCGATTGCCACATTTAATTCTTCTTATTCTTCGTCGTATTTCTTTTTTTCTTTTTCGTCGATTATCATATTTTACTTTACGTCGTCTTCTTCTTTCTTCTTTTTTTATCTTATTATTCTCCTCCTGTCGTTTCTCCTTGTTCGCTAATAATATTTTAATTTTCTTCTACTTAACTTTCGTCCTCGCCGTCGTCGATCACACTCATCGTATCTTTTCTTCCCCTTGAACTTCTTTTTGTTATTCTTCTTCTTCTTCTTCTTCTTCTTCTTCTTCTTCTTCTTCTTCTTCTTCTAATATTTCATGATTCTTCATCTTTTTCTTCATCCTCGTCATCACCGTCATCGCTTTCGCTTTTCATATTTAAATTTTTTTCTTCTTGTTCGTTTATGAGAGTGATCATGAATTCCTGAATTCTGACATTTCCTGTTTTACCATGTCTGTTTTGTAAAATAATTAAGAATGCATTATATATATATATATATATATATATATATATATATATATATATATATATATGAAAATTCTATTAGTAATTCTTGAGTACTCTCATTCCACTTACTTACAGGGTGTGAATTCAAAATATATATTGAGATCTGACAGCTGCTTAACGAAAATTTAACTAAAAAAACAAAAATGCAATTTATAATCAGAAATTATTCAAACCAGCAAGAATTTTTTTTTTTTTTTTTGCTGCTGTCGAATGTTAGTCGCCAGCAATAAGGAAAAGTCAACACTTGCTCACCTGTGTTAGTTGCACGTGATTTTCCCGTATAACCGTAACTTTTTTTTCCTCCACCTCCCTATTTAAATGAATAATGACCGTATTTGAAGATGACAGATACACATTTAAAAACGGTTAAGCGTTTCTGTACGAGATAATATGTTTTACGAGTATACCGCTGCTGTCAAAAATGAGAGTAAAATATTTGAGAGGATTGTTAGCTGTTTCCTCAGTTTATCTCCCTTAGTGTGACAGGAAGGAATATATATATATATATTTTGTCTGTTCTATACATACTTTCATGGCTTATGCTCGGACGAGCTTAAGTCACTGATGCCTCATCAACAGGTGTTTACTCGTGCAACCAGACTGGCAACTGGGTCCCACCCATTCACAGTCAGGTTATCCAAATGCAGACGACAATTCTACTCCTCCAGCTTCTTTTCTCGCACTTCCCGCCTGTGGAACTCGCTCCCGTATTCTTGCTTTCCTGACGGCTACAACCTCCAGAAATTTAAATGCAAAGTCAATACTCATCTACTAACCACTGGACACTAGCTCTCTCACCACCCCTGTATAACCTTCACTTTCTCTCCGCCTATGTATCTGTCATCGCACCTGCTTTCTATTGTTCCTTTCTAACTAGTTTTTACTCCTCACTCTTTTCTAATTAATCTTTTTACATTTATGTAACCCCCTGCACATCAGTGGCGTTTCCGCCTTGCTCGGGGTGAAATGATTAAAATATATATATATATATATATATATATATATATATAGTAACTCATAATTGAAGAATGTAGGAACAATAATATATATACACTACCGGCCATAATTATTAATACTACTCTAGTTTATTTTTAAAAAAATGATGTATTTTATACTATTTTTAGTATTTATTGCTAAGTGGACAATTCTAAATAAAAATAGAATGGTTCTATTGTTATTATTATTTTGAAAAATTTTACAAGGCAACTACGAAGCCTTTGCTTTGGCCAGCTGATAAGAAGAAGAGACTAGCATGGGGAAGAGAGCACAAAAATTGGACACCAGAACAGTTCATTTGATGCACATGTTATTGTGCAATATTTACAAAAGAACCATTCTATTTTCATTTAAAATTATCCACTTGGCAATAAATAATAAAATTATTATGAAATACAAGATTTTTTTAAAACTGAGGTGGTCTAATAATTATGCCCGGTTATGTGTGTGAGTATATATATATATATATATATATATATATACACACACACACACACACACACACACACACACACACACATATATATATATATATATATATATATGCACACAAATACACAACTTACTTTAATATAAGAGGGAGGATTAATGTGGCAGCTAAATGAGTTAAGACAATCGTAAATACTTGTTTTACCTTATTAATAGTGTGTTATAAACACTTCTACCCGAAGTACATGAATTTAAGCGTGCGACTGGATGGGTATCTACGTCCCACCCATTTACTGTTGAAATAGCTAAATACATCCACCACTTCTACCCCAACAGTTTCGTTTTTCGTACTTCCCACCTGTAGAATTCTCTTCCGTTTACTTGCTTAGATGACAAATACAATCTTCAAAACTGTAAATCAAACGTCAAACGCCATCTTCTATCTGCTTGAATAACGGCTATTTCTTGTCCGCTGTCAAATCCTCTCTATATTAAGTCCTTTCATTTGTTTTAACTCCCTTTAAATCATACGTACTAGGGGTATTATCAACTTAGTTGGGGTAAAATTATTTAACAATATTTATCCATCAATGATTTGCATACATGTCTATTAAGTCATGGATAATGCCTTTGTTCACAATCAACTGATTAAACCAAGTACGCCTTGTTCATATGTTCATTTAGTTTCTCGGTATCATTTTCTCGTATGACAGCGATATATTTTAATAACAAAACAAATGATGATTTATTTCAGAAAGGAGTATTAATGAGCACACATTCTCTGTAAATAATGAAAATTATTTCATTTAATTCAGAGATGACTTTCATTCGTGAAATCTTTTATGGTGAAGTGGGGATGCCATAGTGATGACATATATTCATAAGTATATATATATATATATATATATATATATATATATATATATATATATCCTTAAATAAAGTAGACGTCATAATTATTCCAAACCCGAGGAACCATTCGGCCAGCACTTATCAAGGGCTTCGTTGGCTTAATTAAAAAGAGGTCAAAACAAAGGAGGAAAAAAAACGGATTACTCACAAAATTGGGAGAAGATGGAACTCGTTTAAAAGTAAAAAAATAATAATAATATTTAAGCCAACGAAGCCCTTGAATGGTTCCTTGGGTTTGGGATAATTACGACGTCTACTTTATTTAAGGCTATTAGTGTTTTCTGTGGGGACAAATCATTACACACACACACACACACACACACACACACATATATATATATATATATATATATATACATGTAAACTTGTCGTTATACTCGTTTCAAAAAAACGCTCCGAGTACATACGCGGAAGGAAAAAGTGATAATAATAAAAAAACGAGCTAAGCACCAGAACATCAGTCAAAGTACGTAGCCCAAAGAAAAAAAAACCGAGACGAGTAACCTAAAACAAAAAGCGCTCAATACACAAGTAGAGCAAACAAAGTAAATAACTAACCTAAAGAGCCAACGAACCTACCAAGGTTGGACCTAACCGGATCTTCAGGGAAGGTAGGTTCCTTGGGTCTTTAGGTTAGTTACTTACTATATATATATATATATATATATATATATATATATATATATATATATCATGTAAACTTACTTTCTATTAGTTAGGTGGGTTTGAGAAAACAAAGCAAAATCTGTTTCTCGCGACAACTGAAATGGAAATTCTGTACATTATTGTTGCGGATTCGTTATTTGGTACGGTGTAGATTTTTGGCCGTAAATTTTATTTGCGTCGGGTAACAAATGTGTTGGTTTAGGATTTGAAAACAAGTGCAGAGAGAAATATGTTGGATTTAAAAAATTTTGTTTTGTCTATCCAGTTGTCCAAAAGTTTAGTTAAAATCTGCACCGGAAGACAGCTGTCAGTAGAGCGTAAACGATGTCTAGCCCGACAGCTGTAATTTAAAATTTTAATTTTTATATTTTAAGTGTCTGATCACGCAGTCGAGTTGGGTGGTTGTCCTAGATCGGGTCTTCCCGATGTCTGTGGGGGTGCTAATATCTTCTGACCAAAAGAAGGTCTTCACTCTAAGACATGTCAATAAAGTTGTCACTAGTTTGTTTGAAAAGTTGTCTTTGAAAAGAAGGAAAAAAATATTTTCATATTTATTTACATTTGGGTCCTGTCTTTTTTTTTTTTTTTTCTTGACAAAGCGTTTGTTGCAGAATGTGTTTATTTTTGCTGACGGGTCAACAAACAAGAAGAAGAAGATTGTGAAATATAAATGTGAAAATTATTTAAGTGGAAGTGGGGTTGTCACCCGACGTTATGTAATTAGAGTTGAAAAGTTTTTATCGTCGCCGTAACAATCGTAGTAGGAGACGCCGAATTGTTCCAGAAGTTTTAATTGTCATCGTCCTTGTGGTTAAGGAAAACACATTATCTGAAGCAGTTATGAATTATAATTTAATTCGTCGTCGTTTTAACATCATTTTGTCATCATTGATTCTAGCAATGTTGGGTCTCAAATGAAATATATAGCTGAGAAGAGGGCCATATAACAACCATGTTCTACACAATATTACTAGTTGAATTCCTTGCATTCACTTACGCATAAATAAACTTGGGAAAGGTATTAATCCGTCTCTTTCCTCCAGTTATGGGTTAAATAATAGAACAGATTAGGTTCTATAGCCATGGCTGGCAATCAGTCTACCACAGAAAGCAATGGCAACCTACTGCGGGATAATCTTCTACCCAGTCAGTCATGTCTTTTTCGAGACATGATCGCCCAATGCGTGTATCACGTATGGCATTTAACTGACGGACTGAATATAATAGTTGAAAACACGATTAAGGCTTCTACTTGGCATTGAGTGGGGGTACATTTTTAAATTGTTATGAAGGAATAAACTGATCACCTACTAATTACTACGTAATAATACAATACATCGCTTCTGCCTATGAGTCAAATAACAGAACAGATTGGGTTCTATAGCCTTGGCTGACAACCAGTCTACCGTAGAAAGCAATGGCAACCTACTGTGGAATAATCTTCTGCCCAGTCAGTCATGTCTCTTTCGAGACATGATCGCCTAAGCGTGTATCACGTATGGCACTTAACTGACTGAATATAATACTTGAAAACATGAGTAAGGCTTGTACTGGTCATAAAGTGGGGGATCGGTTTTCTATTGTTATGAAGTAATAAACAGATCCCCCACTAATTACTACTTAATAATATAATACATATCTCCAGCATCTCTAACTAGGAGTCAAATAACAGGACAGATTGGGTTCTGATAGCCTTGGCCGACAACCAGTCTACCGCAGAAAGCAATGGCAACCTACTGTGGAATAATCTTCTGCCCAGTCAGTCATGTCTCTTTCAAGACATGATCGCTCAAGGCGTGTATCACATATGGCACTCAACTACTGATTCTACAAGATCTACAAGATGGAAAACAAGTGTTTCTGTTTTATAAATGTTGATTCCAATTTAGGTTAAAAGTGTTTAAATGCATCTTTCTGTAGCTGAATGATTTTTTTTTCTTTTCTTTTTTTTTCAGGTAAGTGGAAAAACTGGCAAATTTCATTTGAACTTATAAACGCCAAAATAGCATCAAAGAATTAAACAGGAAATACGGGCATCTCCATTTGGATAAAAATTAGGTAAGTCAATAGTTGTAAGTAGAATAAAAAAAAATTGAATTACAAAAAAGAAAATTACACAACTATTTTCTTTCTGTACAGAGTGCATCATCGGCAGTCCTGAATCCAGATAATGAGATTAATATATGCGAATATACTATACATAATAAATGATTAATTATGTCTTACCCAATCCTTAAAATGTTCTTAAATCTAATATCAATTCAGATGTTATATTAAATCATGTAATGTATTCACAATGTAGATTCCCTATGAAAATATATCCTGACTATTTTATAAACCATATCAGGTAAAACTTTCTTTGACTATAAATCCACTATAGTGCAATGCTAATTCTCTCCATATTCATAAACACCTCACATCTTATTGACCTCAGTTCAACCCACATCACAAGTTCCATTCAACTCAATTTTTCCTCAACAGTTAATCTCGTCGCTTTGAGCAAACGATCTGGAAGAATATCGTGTCCTTGTACAACCCACTCCGGCTATCTCCTAATTAATCTATTCAGGATGATAACCCCTTACTCTAGCTACAGTATATGTCTCAATAGGGGAGGATCATAGCCAGTTCCTGCTGTCTGAGGAGTTTAAATAGACAAGTACTTCGGGAGCTAAGTGATTTTTTTACTAATCACATGTACGCATTAGATTCACGCTTCAATTACTGCCTTCTGTCATATCTTTTGAAATGATTTAAAATGACGCAATGCAAGGCTCAAGAGCCACACAAGATTGTGTGTAACTGAATGCTGCGTTTAATGTATATATAAAAGAAGGAAGTATGGAGTTAATATACTGAGGATATGGAGGATAGAAAATGATTGACAGTGAAGAGGTTAACATTGTAGACTTTGCAGAAGTATCTATGCAGGAGTTTGTTCGACAACATAGTGGTTTTAGGAGAGAAATTTTGAAATGGCAAATCATCATTACAATTAGAATACGTCGGATATGAAGCTAATTCTAAAGAAAGAAATGGTTTTTACGTTTGATCTGCATTAAATTTCTCACTCGAAAATTATCTGTTTTGCTTGAATTCAATTAGGATATATTATCAAATTATCTAGAAAGAGTAATAACCTCAAGCGAAACTCGATATGAATATATAATTGTTTCGTAAAAGCGGTTAGTTTTTGTTGATTTTTACATAATATATTTATCGAATTCGGTATGACGAATGCAACTCCAAAAAGAATGAGAATTAATTTAAAAAAAAAATAGTCTACTCATGTCGTCAAAAATGGCGGTATTTTGTTAGAAAATTTTAATAGCGAGTTACAATGAAACAATATTGCTGAAAAACTGTATTGAGATTCAATAAAGCCGACATAAAGAACTCACAGTTAAAGTCTATAAACCGTTTAATTAATCAGTTTAATTAAGTTGAGGTAAGACGATCACTAAACAAAAGAAGGTACCTGCGTTCCTCACATAAGAAACGTAGTCATAAAGAAACTGGTCAGTTAAGTGGTTTATTTTGCTCAGGAATTAAATCAATCTAAGTGAAGAGAAATATTTTATTTGTATACATTAGTACTATTATCACAACGTTTCGACCGTTATGGGAACCGGCCTTCTTCTAGAATCTGTCTTTCCGATTAATAATGAGAGAATATCGAACTGTTCCGCTATTAGTGCCTAAGGATATCCCGTCTTGTTCAATGGGGCATCATTGCAAAAGTTTGAAATTTGACAAATATCTGCAATTGCTAAACATTCTCTAGAAATATGATATTATATGTGAAACGGCACACATATTCATATATACGTACGGTTCGCATATATGTTTGTGTGAGTCCCTGTTGGCGGACGCGCGCGCGCGTGTGTGTCTTTGCGCACGTCAATGAGTGTACAAATGTGTATATGTGTCTGTGTCTGTCATGTCGATAAATTTTCCTCCCACTTCCACAAAAATACACCAATATATGCAGCCCTACATATAGCCAATTTTTCAAAAAATTAATCAGTTTGTCTGACGATCGCAAGAGCGTGAAACCCAGGGTTATAAACTCTCTCTCTCTCTCTCTCTCATACACACACACACATACACACACACACACACACATATATATATATATATATATATATATATATATATATATATATTTATGGCAGAAAATTAATGCCAGATGGAGGAATATTGTAAAAGAGTCTGATGATATGAGCTAATTAAGCTCATTGAAATGAACAAACTCTCTCTCTCTCTCTCTCACACACACACACACACACACACACACACACACACACACACACACACACACACACACACACACATATATATATATATATATTTATGGCAGAAAATTAATGCCAGATGGAGGAATATTGTAAAAGAGTCTGATGATATGAGCTAATTAAGCTCATTGAAATGAACAATAGTTTATAACTAATATGACGTGTTGAGTATTCCTTTATAAACTTCATGTCGCTCTGGCTAACACCCATCGAGGTCTTTATGTGTTTTTACCTATTAATAATTTATATTAAGGAAATCTTGTTGGATTATCCTCACCGTTTGCAGACTGACAACTATACCTATATATATATATATATATATATATATATATATATATATATATATATATGGTAAAAGGAACAACCGAACATGCGAGTTAGATATTGGAGATTCAAAAATCAAACAATTCCAACAATTTAAATATGTTTGAAATGTTTTAACAGTTCATGGAAAATGTGAGAGTGAAATCCGATGTCACATTGGGATAGTGAAAGTTGCTTTTCAAAAGGATTTAACATCAAATGCAAGAAGACAGAATTAATGGTTCTTCGCAGAAGAAACATCCTAACAGGCAAATTACAAATTGGATATTCCAAGATGAAACAAGTACAATAATTTAAATATCTGGGAAATGTTTTATCAAACGAAAAGTGAGACATTTAAATCTAAAGGTTCATTGAGTTCGTGAAAAATGTCTTCCATAATCTAAGCAAAGTATTAATAAACAGGAAAATTTTGTTAGAAACAATGAAAACTATACGAGATTGTTAAGTAACATCAATCCTTGCATATTACAGTGAAAGCTGGAAAATTTCCTCACAGATGAAGACGTCATTTGAATTAACAGAAATGTAGTTCTACAGAAGAATGCTGAGAATAACATAAACAAAACTTGTTAGAAACGTCGATGTTTTAGATGAAAATGTATAAAAAATGTCACTTATACTTAACAGCAGAAAGAAACAACAGAAATCTATGAGGCATGTAATAAAGAAAGAGGGCTTGGTAAATTTAACACCCAAAAGACAGATTGAAGAGAACAGAGTGAAAGGAAATGAGCACATAAAAATGTTTACGAGCTCGAATAATGGTTCAGGAAAGACAGAAAAAAAATATTAAAAGTTACCAAAAACGGGAAATGGTGAAGAGGCATGATTACGAATGTCCTGAAAAGACAAGGCAAATTACGATTTTTTTAGTTGATCCACCTTTTGACAGTTAATTAATATAAAACCTGAATAAAGAACTAGTTTACCCCCGGGTTTTGAATTTGTATCCTAACATAAATGGAACGTATTTTTTGTTTTTTTTAGGAGCATAGATGAGTGTTTTCTTTAAACAGTTATTTCTCGTGGCAGAAGACATCGTCCGTGATAAAAGAAATCCTAAGATATGGACGAATGAATAAAAGTGAAACCTGATCCATGAATAAGGTTTCTCTTCTTCACTTTACAGCCCCATCCATCCATCATTCCATTAGTGGAGGTCGTCCGGTTATTATTTCTTTTCATATCAACTTAACAGTACATAATACGCGTGTTAATATTGCCGAATTTGTCTAAAATGTGAACAATCTCCAGGAGTTTAAATGTAAAGTCGATAGACACCTCCTAACACACTAACTCGCATCCATTCTCTCAAACACTCTTCCTATCTACATCCTTATCCGTCTATCACCCCACTCGTGACATTTCGTATATCTAACCACTCTCTCATCACCTTCCCCTATGTAACACCCTGCGCAATAGTGACAGTGGAATGCCTTGCTTAGGGTGAAATGATTAAAAAAAAAAAATTCTATTCTTTTATAATGTGGATATAAATTGGGGGATAAATTCTACATTACAGTCAATATATAAACTGATCCCTCAATTCCTGACCACATTCTTTCTTCTCTTACCCACTTCCTGACACCCCCTATAACCTGTCACTATCTCTCATCACCTTCCCCTATGTAACCTCCTGCGCAGTAGTGGCAGTATAATGCCTTGCTTGGAGTGAAATGATTAAAAAAAAAGAAATTCTATTCTATTATAATGTGGATATAAAGTGGGGGATAAATTCTACATTACAATCAATATATAAACTGATCCCTCAGTTCCTGACCACATTCTTCCTTTTTTTACCCACTTCCTGACACCCCACTATAACCTGTCACTATTTCTCATCAACTTTCCCTATGTAACCCCCTGCGCAGTAGGGGCAGTGAAATGCTTTGCTTGGGGTGAAATGATTAAGAAAAAACTATTTATTTTTATATACATTTTATTTTACTCTCTGGCGCTTATTTCCAACTCATCTGTTGCATTGTCTTTCAAGACAGAGTGCAATGTCCAATCTTTTACAGGCCAAATACAGCACCTGTGGCAAATAAAAACAGGTCGTATGTGTATTTTAACCAATAAGCTATGGTTAAGAAATACTTGTTGTCAACAAAGTCGATGTTTAGTTAGTTGTTTTGTTTTAATGGCATATCAACCTCGGCGGGTCATTTATTGCCAACTAAATTTTATTTATTTATTACTGGTAATACCTTTATCTTTGAACAATTTATTGTTGTTTTTATATAAGTTTTGTGTCTAGTAATACATTTTACTTTTCGAGTATCAAGATTCATTGGGATTTGTTTTTAAGGGCAGGGTCCCTAAGTCCTCCTCTGGAAGTTTATTTAACCCATAACTGGAGGGAAGGGACGGACTAATACCTTTCCCAAGGGTACCAGTGCTTAAGTGAATGAAGGGTATTCAACTAAAATTCGAACCTTCTTTTTCCGAGCCGATATCCACTGCACCATAACGCACATCCATCACTACACGCTTACAGCACCTGGTATTCCCAAGCGGTCACCCATCTAAGTACTGACCAGGCTCAACGTTGCTTAACTTCGGTGATCGAGCGAGAACCGATGTATTCAATGTGATATGGCCGTAAGCCACAAAACCGATGTGAAAGAATTAGTCGGACATAAATGCCTTTGTACATAAAATCCCAAGATTTATTCTTCTGAAGCATGAATAGATGGGTCAAAATGGGTATCATTTTTGCCTCAAATGTTCATTCTACAGAAGGAAAATGGATCATTAAATTTGTTTAGATTTTCAATGGGTGTTCTACAAATTTGCCGTGATGGTCAGTAAATATCTGAAGTAAGAAAGTGTTGTAGTGTCATGGATATCTATACAAAATGTGAAATCGGTAGAGCCAAGTTCGAATTCTAGTTGAATTCGTTGCATTCACTTACACACAAGTTTCGCATTGAAATTTGTCACATAAATTATGTGTTTGTTTTTGGATCCAGTGATACCATATTTAAATTACTGGGTTGGTCTAATTATTAACACTATGGATAATTCAGTTAGAGAAACGCTTAAATTGAATCTAATATTATATAATTTACATTTTCCGAGGCAAAGACAACGAATCATCCTCACATAGCTGGCTACATGCGATACTATAGATGTCCAATTGTACCAAACATGAGGGCATCAGTAATCGTCATTGATGCAACATGATAGCGTATTGATTTGATATATCATTTGATAGACTAAGCTATATTTTTCATATCATGTGAAAGATATACCAAAGAAATTCATCAAGCATTTGATTCTATTGACTGATTGCGTGAACATTATTGATACGCTTCATTAAAATAGTAGTTTTTGATCTTATAATCAAATTTAGATTTTAGATTAGTCTTACTGTGACAAATGAGGAATGTTGGAAGAGTATATTATGTTATGATTAAAGAAAAATACAATTACTTGGTCATAGTGACATCCTCTTGCCATAGGCGCCTATTGGAACTTACTTAATCTGAGACTAGGACTGGACTACGTACATACGTTCCATCGCAAAAGTGCGGCTCTAATAAATACCTGTCATCTCCTGCTAACGTTTGCATGAGCCATGTCAGGCCGCAAATGGAGTATTTTTCTATATATGAGAAGCAGCTACACAGTCTTCACTTTCCAGTCTCGATAAGCGTATTATCATACTCAAGAAAACTCAATGAAGTGAAAGAGTCCTCCAGCAGGATTCGATTCTTTGCAGGATGAACGACCGTTATATCCTGCATGCTTTTACTGCTGGGCTAATAAGCGTATACAAGTTGGTAAATGAAATACCGTTTAAAATAAATATAGTGTGTAATTATATATATATATATATATATATACTACCGACCATAATCATTAGGTGACCCAAGTGTTTTAAAAAATGATGTATTTCATATTATTTTTTAGTATTTATTGCCAAGTAAATAATTCTAAATGAAAATATAATGGTTCTTTTGTTAATACTGCACAATAACATGGGCATCAAATGAATTTATAAATATTTAACAATTACCTCTATTGCAGTCTCTTTAATGAAAAAATGAAGAATATTGAGGGTGATTCGAACGAGTTCATCTTTGCTCCATTGTCTTGTAAAGTTTTGCAAAGTAATAATAACAAAAGAACCATTCTATTTTCGTTTGGCAGTAAATACTAAAAGTAGTATGAGATATATCATTTATTTTAAAAATAAACTGTGGTGGCCTAATAATTATGGCCGGTAGTATATATATATATATATATATATATATATGGTGGAAACCGTATATAAGTAGACACTTATGTTTATATAAAATGATTATATGATATTATTAATCATTTCAACCCAAGTAAGGCAATAATGCCACTAAGAGTCTAAGAGATGATGCAAGTGAAAAAGAAGGAACAATTTAGAAGGGACAAGTAACCCGATTCTAAACAGAAAACAAATGATAAACAACTACACCTTTTAAATAGAGGAGGGAGGAGAGTAAACCGGGCGATCGGTGAAGGTATTTACACACACACTCGCGCGCAGCACACACATTCCTTGTGCAAATGAAAGGAGACATGGACCAGTGGATATAGACGTTGATTAGTTCCAGTGACCTGACCCTAAGAATTGAGGATCCAATACCAGGCTACAGCAGGGGTGAACAGGTAACTCACAGAGTCGGGTTAGAGGGAGATAACGCATGACTACCAAAAGAGGCTTCGTGCAAGGAATGAGAATGATATACCCCATTGATCGTAATAAAGGGTTCGGTTTCAAATTCCTAGCACCTGAAGAAGGACGGAGCGGACAATGTTTTGATTCGCAAGAACGCTGAAGATCAACTTAAAGTCGAACTTTACCGAAATATGTGCGTGGCATAGATATCAGAAGAGGAAATGGGAAGTAAAGAATAAATATATTAATTAATCTTACTTACATACGATTCTTATCTATATATCCACCCCCGTCTATTGAACAGGTGAAGAGGCTCATCCCTTGTTTCCTGTTTAGGATGTGGTTTCCGGTTTTTCTCTTTTCCAATCTTTTTGCTCTTACGTAGCCCCCTGCGCATCAGTGGCGTTTTCGCCTTGCTTGGGTTGATATGATTAAAAAATATATATATATATATATATATATATATAAAAGGTAATTTGTGAGTCTGTGTGTGACTGTTCCCTATGCACGCCCATATTTTTTAAGCTACACGATTCAATCTTTTTAAGGACATATACCTACAGGGAAGCCAGGTCGACACATACTTTTTGAGTTTCAGTTCAGTAATTTTCCCTTTCGCACTTTTTGGCCAATGGACACGATTGTTTACATTTGCTCCGTAAAACATCCAAGATCTAAGATGGTTACTGAATTACGTCACAGAAATCAAATAATACGTGTCAAACGTAACTAAAATTTTTTTATTAAAAAAATTATTGAGCCTTTATATTTAATTTTTATTCCGACGTTCTAAAAATTCATTTGGTCAACAAAAAAATGTTCCCCGTACTTTTGAAACAAAAATATTTTTAAAAAAAGTGTTTTTTCAAACAAAAACAAAATATTTTAAAAAAGTGCCAATGGTTAATTTAATCATTTAGGTCTATTTTTTTGAAGATTTAATATTTCAGACCCATATGTAAAATAAAATACATCTACTCTTCTCATTGACATCTTCTCCAACTATTTAAATGTTTTTAGTTGTACGAGTAACGCCGGGCTATGATGCTAGACTTTCTATAAAAATAAAAGTTGGTGAGATCCACAACCTGCAGTATACACAGTATATAAACGAAGACTTTGCATTACTCGACATTTCTTCGGATTTTAAAATTGCAGCCATATACATCCCATTTGTGCAAATGGTCGTTGTTAAAGCTCAAATAAAAGCCAAGTTTCTGAATTCTTCTGACCTTTAAGGCAAACGCATAATCTCTTCCGAGTATGAAGACGCGTGGATTATTTTATTGTAATGTTGCCCAGATAATGGTTCTTTCTATTGCTTGCAATTGATGCTGATGTATATTAACGTCTGATAATCGATCGATGACGTTCTCTCAATGCCATATCACTTGATGACACTATTTCATTTCTTTTCTTTTCTCCGGTGTTAATAGTGATAATCGGGTGTGCTTGCTCGCTGTCAGCTCAATGCAGTTCGGATATTTCTTGATGCGATTATATAACGATCGCGTGATTATTTTCATTTGCTTTTCAAATCGGAAAGCAGTGTTCAAATTCAAGTTGAATATGTTGCATTCACATACTCTTTGAAAAGCTATTAATTCATCACATCTCTCCCCATCTATGGGTTAAATAGCAGGATAGATTGGGTTAGCAACCAGTCTAACGCAAAAAGTAATAGCGACTTACTGCTGGAAAATATTTTGCCCAGTCAGTTATGCCTCTTTCTAAACATGATTACCCGTGTATGTCACGCAACTGACTGATATCGCACATTGTACATTACATAACTACGTTAAAATAGAATTGTATTTCATATGAATACTGCCTTATTAAAATTGAAATATACTAGAGCAGTGGCCCTGTAACATAGATTCGGTGGGGAGGTGGGGGTGGTATCATAGATTGGAGCGTAAGTGGCCCTTGCACCGGCCCTGGCTATAAAAACAGCTAGAACTTTAGCATGTGCTATGTCTGGTCATACGTCTTGGTAGCTTAGTGAAGGTACTTGATCACTTATCTTCCGAGACTGACACAAATTATGATAAACCATTTTCTTTCGTCATCATTTTCTTTTCTGTCTATTCTTATATTACTTGGCTCAGTTTCTAAGAGGATGTGTGTTGTGGTACAGTGGATATCGACTCGAAACGAGAAACCGGGGATCCGTGTTCGAATTCCAGTTGAATCCATTGTATTCACTTACGCGCTAATACCCTTGGGAAAGGTGTTAATCAGTCTCTTCCTTCCAGCTATGGGTTAAATAACAGGACATATTGGGTTCTATAGCCTTGGCCGGCACCTAGTCTACCGCGGAAAGCAATGGCAACCTACTGCGGGATAATCTTCTGCCCAGTCAGTCATGTTTCTTTCGAGACATGATCGCCCAAGCGTGTATCACGTATGGCACTTAACTGACTTCTAACTATATATATATATATATATATATATATATATATATATATCACAGCTTTTGCTCCAATGAACTATGTATGAGTTTACACGAGCTACTAGACTAGCAACTAGTGCCCACCCTTTTACAGTAAGACCAATAAAATGTAACTGCAACTTTTACCCTCAGCTTCTTTTCTCGCACCTCACACCTGTGGAATTCACTTTCTTATACTTGCTTCCCCGACAGCTACAATCTCCAAGAATTTTAATTTAAGGTCAATCGTCATCTCTTACCTCACTAACTCGCATCCCTTCTCTCATGCCATTTAGGAGATAGAATTTTGGGAGAGTCTCGCCTATTTTTATTAACACTGAAAACATTACAAACATTGATATTATTTAAACAGAGATTTTAGGCCCAATATTTGGAGGAGTGTTTAGAACTGTAAATATATTCAGCGAGACTCCATGCACAAATATCGAATTATGTCATACTTGTTTTCTTGCTTCAAATCCTGTGGAAAACACTTGAAGAAGCTTTGCAATAGGTGAATCGTACTAATTGACACATCATGGCTTCTTGTTTATTCGAGTGACATTCTATTTGGTGTGTTTTCAACGTTGATTCAAAATTTAGACAGTAGACTACTTCCTTCTTTTAGAGAAATGTACGCTGGTTCTGATAAACATTTATTTCTGGAGATTGATTCGCCGTCTCTAAAATTATTTATCTTGCGCACCTCGGTGTGGTGTAATGGTTACCAAGCTTTCCCAATAGAATCATTACAATTGTGTAGTTAGTTCGATACTCACTTGGTACCCCATACGATAGGCCTTGTGCCATATCTAAGCGGCGCTTAGAAAATCAGCTAAACTTATTTCTCATATCAGATGCTCAAATCTGAAGAGGCAACAATAAAAAGTTGCTTTATCAAATTCTACATCTATGGACCATGTATCTTCAGGACATTGGTGATCATGGTTTTCGACAATACGTAATCATCGTAATGCGGGTGAACTTCCATTCATCCCTATCGTTTGCAAGACTAAGAAAAAATTTTTCTTGATTTCTAGTATCAATGAAATCACGCAAAAATCCTTTTATATATATATATATCGTTTGTGAATACAAACATTTGTACAGACAGTCCAGCGGGTCTCAGCAGGGAAAATAAAAGCGACGTACCGAATTAGAATCTTCTGTTCATTAAGCACTGATACTGTTGGGAGAAGTAAGGAACGACATTTTGTGTTCAGTTTTATATCTATAAACATGATTAATATACGTAGCTGAATTGGGCGCATGGAAAAGAATTTAATATATATATATATCTATATCTATCTATCTATCTATCTATCTATTTATATATATATATATATATATATATATATATATATGTATTTCTTGGTTTTATATTGGAGAGTTAAGAAAAATGCTTTCAAATATCTGTTTTTTCTTTTCAATTCACTCGTTCCCAAATGATGATAAAAAGTCGATATTTCGAATTTATTCCTTTTCATTAATACTTACCTCATAATATTTAGCCTCAAGCGACTTAATATCCAGCCAGTAAGTCAAGTGCTATATCTAGAATCTTATTTTGCATTACTCCCTCAATATATATATATATATATATATATATATATATATATATATATATTGTAATCGCAGACAGATCTGTTTCGCTGTATCACAGCTCATCAGTACGGTTAGACTCTGATTGCTACATAACCCGACCGAACTGGCGTCAGTCGGCGACTCTACCCCTGGGCCACGGGGCGTTCGGTGGAAGAAGGCAGTCTTTTTAGCGCATATCATATTACGCGCCCAATAGCTAGAGTGCTCCAATTCATTTTACTGAATGAGCGATGCGTACACGCTAGAGTGGCTACTGTTTTTCAAAGTCTAACTTTCTTCTAGAGTGCTCAATCAGGGTGTGAGAGCGTAAATATTGTCATCCGCAGACAGATCTGTTTCGCTGTATCCCAGCTCATCAGTACCGTTAGACTCCGATAGCTACATAACCCAGGCTCTAACCTATATATATATATATATATATATATATATATATATATATATATAAAGAGAGAAAGAGTGAGAAAAAAAGAGACAGAAACTGAGTTTTAAGCTATGTTATATTTATTATATTTAAGGGTAAAATAATTCAATATTAGTGACAGAGAGTATGCAAATATAAAAGCGACGGTCTTTTAAAGTTTTGCAGTTCTTATTCAGGCCATGAAAATTGTCTTTAAGTATGAAATAGACTGTTGACCTCAGTGTCCATCGAATGAAATTATATATGTCAGTGTAAAATGTAATGAAGCTCGCTGTCAGAAGTTCATTTGATATGAGAATTCAACATAAAAAAAAGAAGTTCGAAACCAACAACGATTTAAAATATGATTTTCTGATAGTTTTGGGAAAGACTAGCAAAGTAAATAATTGCAGTAGCAGTGATCACTGGAATACTGGGCTGTGGTATAAACAAACATTTTTTTGCAGAGTTTTAGGAGCAATAACAAAAAACAACAATATTGGATTGCAATTTCATAACAGTATTATTTCTAAGTGCTTTCCTTTTCGGACATAAAAAATCACTGTTTAATACAGACTATCAGTGGAAAATTATTGGTTTGTTGTCTTATAAAGGATGGATGATCTGAAAAAATACCTTGTCTAACTTAGGTAATCGGTCAGGAACCGGTGTTTCAACGGAATATGGATGTAAATCCACATGAAAAATTCTTCTTCTATGTGCCCTGTTCCTTCAGGACGTAGGTGATCATGGCTTTCCACGTCTCCCTATCACTGGTGGCTCTTAGCACGCCTTCTTCTGTTATACCATGCAAGCTTCGTTCCATCAGCCATCTGATTAGGTCCTTCAAATATGTTATCTGTTTGCTTTCCCCTGCTTTTTACTCTATCTGGCCTGTTAGTATCAGGTTCTCCAAGCCCTCCTTCCTCATTGCATGTCCCAGGAACTTCAGCTGTCTCTTCCTGATGCTCAGTATTAATTTCCTTTTCGTTTCCATCATTTTCAAAGCCTCATTATTGCTCACATGCTCGATTCATGATATTACACTAATAAGGCAAAAAGTTCACTAAGAATGGTGTGAACACACAAAATGAGGGATCAGTTTGTATATTGATTATAATATAGAATTGATCCCCCATTTTATATCCACATTATATTTTCTTATAAAGAGTTTGCATATATATACTTCTTCTATATGCCCTGTCCTTTCAGGACGTAGGCGATCATGAATTTCAACATCTTCCTATCCATGGTGGCTCTTAGCACGCCTTATCCTGTTACACCATGCAACCCTCATTCCATCATCTACCTGATTAGGTCTTTCAAATATGTTATCCACTACTTTCCCCTGTCTCTCGTTCGCTCCATCTGGCCTGGTAGTATCAGGTTCTCCAAGCCCTCCTTCCTCATTGCATGTCCCAGGAACTTCAGCTCTCTCTTTCAGATGCTCAGTATTAATTTTCTTTTCGTTTCCATCATTTCTAAGACCTCATCATTACTCACATGCTCGATCCATGATATTCGCAGCATCCTTCTGTAGAACCACATTTCAGTTGCTTTAAGTTTTTCCTTCATCTTTGATGATATTGTCCAGCATTCACTGCCATTTTGAAGAAATGACATCACATAGCAATCCTGTGTGCTTTCTCCTGTTACTCCACAGAAACTTTGTTCCGTCATCCACTTGATCAGGTCCTTCAAATATGTTATTCGCCGCTTTCCCCTGTCTATATTTTCCCTCTATCTGGCCTGTCAGTATCAGGTTCTCCAAGCTCTCATTCCTCATTGCATGTCCCAGGAACATCCGCTGTCTCTTCCTGATGCTCAGTATTAATTTCCTTTTCGTTTCCATCATTTCTAAGACCTCATCATTGCTCACATACTCGATCCATGATATTCGCAGCATCCTTATGTCTTAAATAGACTTTCATGTTGTCATAACAGAGAATTTTTACAGAGGACACAGATGGAGATCGTAACCAATGCAAATGTAATTAAGTTAAATTTTGTTAATGACATAATCGACGTCCTTAATAATTCCAATAAGCGAACATAAAAGCAATTATGTCATTCTCTTTGGAACCAGTTCCGAATATTTGCGGTTAAACAAAGCTTAATCTTCTTATTTTTTGCAGAATATTCTGATACAAAGGATGGGCGCGTAGCGTATCGATTACCGATGAGCCAAATACGAATTCTAACTACGTCTGTTGCATTGACATCACATTAAGCGCCGATGGAAAATAAAGCAAAAAGACACATGAAACAGTTGCTTTCCCCCATTTATGGGTAAAATAACTTGGTAGATACACCTCTATAACCATAGGTGCCACGAAGATGAAAACTTTGAATAGTAAAATTTTGATAAGGTAACAGGAAACCTTACGTATATATCTCCCAAGATGAAAATTCAACCAATATATTTTCTTCTTTGGTACTTCGTCATTAACAATTTAAGTAGATTGGCTTTGTGGTGCAGTGGTTAACACATTGAAACGATAAATTGGAGAGCCGAATTTGAATTCCAGTTGAATACTCACAAATATCCTTGGAAAAGTTATGAATCTGTCAGTCTTCCCTCTAGCTATGGGTTATATAGACGGGAAGATTGGGTTATATAACCTTAGTTGGAAATCAGGCTACTTCAGAAAGTAATGGCAACCTACTGCGGGAAAATCTGCCCAGTCAGTCATCTCTCTTTCTAGACATGATCGCCCAAACATGTATCACGTATGGCACTTAATTGACTGAGTAGATTAGCAGCAAGATCTTATTATTTTACGGTTGAAATGGCTAGATGTAAGCGTAAGTTCCGCGTTGACATTTTCTTCTCTCGCACTTTTGTCATGTGAAATTTTTCCAGCTGCTTGCCTTCTGTTCACCTTTAATCTTTTAAAAATTAAGTTTGACCTCAATCGTTTTCTTCTGTCAATTGTTATCTTCTGTCTTCTTAACTCCTGTTCTTTTGTCCAGTTGCATATCACCGAGAAAGTTTCAAAATAACATTAAGCTCAGATTTTCCACAGCATTGTCGTTAAATTCACTTTAAAGATCGATCTTGAGACGAATTCGGTAGGTAGGTGGGGTAAGTGAAAAATCCGCTTAACAGTTCAACTACAGGAAAGGGGAAAAAAATTGGAATCCAAGGCTGGAAGATTTGCAAGGAAAAATTGATTGCATTTTGCGTTTAAATCCTTGTAAACTAAGAATTCCCTTCTCGTTGCCAAAAGAAGATTAAACCGAGAGTAAATTCGACTTCCAATTTCAAACCGTTCTTCATTACACCAGCATCACATCCAAGCTTACAGCACCTGATATTTCCAATAGGTCACCCATTTAAATACTGATCCAGCTTGGCGTTGTTTAACTTCGCGAAACGGGAATTCAACGTAATATTGCCGTAAGCCAACATTCAAATTTAGACAGTAATTATTGTATATTGCAATTTTATTCTTTAACATTAATATTCAAACTTAATATATGTTCCTCAAATAACTTTTATCTTCTCAGGACTACATCAATTCTACCCCTGTACTATATAAGTTTTGTTTAACTGACATACATGACCTGTTCTTTCGATGCGACGTCTAGTCTGGACCTAAGTGAACAGGGCTCTCCATAACTGAAAGGATGTGGCTTCCCTCTGTCTGTTCTATAAATACTTTTCATGGCTTCTGCTCGAACGAACTTAAGTCACTGGTGCCTCTGCAACAGGCGTTTACTCGTGCAACCAGACTGGCAACTGGGTCTCACCCATACACAGTTAGATTAAACGACAATTCTACTCTTTCAGCTTCTTCTCTCTCATTTCCCGCCTGTAGAAGACGCTTGCATATTCTTGCTTTCCTGACGGCTATAACCTCCAGGAATTTAAATGCAATGTCAATACCCATCTCTTAACCACTTGACTCTAGTTCTTTCTAGACCACCCTGTATATCCTTTCCTTTCTCTCCACCTTTGCAGCTGTCATCACACCTGAATTCCCATCCTTCTCTTGCTCCTTTTTGACTGGTTCGTCTTTCACTTCACTCTCTTCACTCTCTCCTATCTAATCTTTTTATTCTTATGTAACCCCCTAATCTTTTTACTGTTATGTAGCCCCCTGCACATCAGTGGCGTTACTGCCTTTCTCGGGATGATACGATTTTAAAAAAAACACAAAAAAACAAAAAAAAAAGCTCGATTTTACTATCAGTAAACTGTCCCAGCTACTCGAGAAATATACTGCCTTGATTCCCCGTTGCCTCCTATACGGTTTTAAAATTAAAGGTTTCTTTATTTTTGACTAAGTGCGACTAAAGGCTACATAGCTCAGTCTGTCTTACTATTTAACCCACATTAGAAGAGGAACTTCGGATTTAAGACTTTCTCAAATTGCATTCAGGTGAATGTGAACGTAACGAAATTAAAACTGGATTCTTAATTATGATAGCTGTAACGCTTCTTCTCCTCGATTCCATCCAGTAACAGAGAGTTCATTTAACCATGTTATTTAAGGTATAGCTGAGGGTAATTATTCATTGATTTAATTATTAATAGAACCACCTAATATTGGCTTTGATATTTTATTGTTTCGAAAATTAAAAAAACAACAAGCTTTCGCCTGATATTTAAAAGCGGAATACATAATCCATTATGAAACATTACAGCGAAGATAAGACAGTCATTCGGGGAACTTGACGCTATCACTCGCTTCAATCATTGAAAGCACCTATTTTTTGCTGTTTGCAAAGAGGCAAATATAACATAATTTCTTAACACGGTAAACATTAACACTTCAAAACAAACAAGACATTACAAATCGTCAGTATGCGTGTATATTAAAGAAAAAGCAAGCTTAAAAATAACTTCAGAGCGAAACTCAGAATATTAAATTCTTCATGAGCAATAAATGTAGACAAAATAAGAGTATTTAATCTTATTATTTAATTTTTCTTAGCGAAATTTATATTCAACGCCGAATAGGCTACTGTTAGATTCTAGAAACTGTTGCAGTTAGTTGACTGAACAGTGATGTTCAGAAGACTGCACGGTTTTTTTTAATGGTTTATTTGTTTTTAACGAAGAAAATAAAGAAAGACAGAGGCGTTTAATTAAAAAAAACATTTCTTACATGCTTACTCTTTGAGAAAGTTACGCATTTTTCATCAGTGCCAATAGTCGATGATAATTACATTTGAGACATACATTGAGTAAATATCGACATATTTCAGTGGTTGCATTTAATCAGTATTTGAAGCCATTTAGTCAACTATAATTAACCCCGCCTTAGACATAGGGGGTTGTTTTGTTACCTTTTGCTTATTCTTAGTTGGGCTGAATGTTTCTTTTGCTCTCTTCCTCTACTCTTCTGACACAGTGTGGGTGTGTAGTACGCGGAGTGGCGTAGTTATAGCTCAGTTGTCGTGAGAGGCAAACGGCAAAGTGCTATCCATTTACGGAAATCCGAGATGACTAATGCAGGGTTAAAAATGATTTTCTAAGCGCTGCTTAGATGTGGCACAAGATCAAAACTATCGGCACCTAGTGAGAAACGAACACACTACACATTTGGAATGATTCTAGCAAGAAAAGCTTACGCTTCGTCGAGGTGTCTAAGTTCCCCGAATGAATGTCTTGTCTTCGTTGAAATGTTTCATAATGGATTATGTATTCCACTTTTAAATATCAGGCGAAAGCTTGTTTTGTTTTTTTATTTTCGAAACAATAACGTAGATGTGGCACAAGACTGAGATTATGGCGTTTCTAATGAGGACCGAACGCGCTAGCCAGTCGTATTTGTTCTAGCAAGGAAAGCTTACTAACCGTAACATCACGTCGAGTTCCCGAATGCAGTGTTAAAAGGTTAGGAGTTACTAAGTAGTGAGGTCAGTCAGTTAAGTACCATACGTGATACACACTTTGGGCAATTATATCTCGAAAAAGACATGAATGACTGGGCAGAAGATTATCCCGCCATAGATTGTCATTACTTTCTGCGGTAGACTGATCACAAGCCAGGGCTATAGAACCCAATCTGTCCTATTATTTAACCCATAACTGGAGGGAAGATGCGGATTAATACCTTTTTCAAGGGTATTTGTGCGTAAGTGAATGCAAGGAATTCAACTGGAATTCGAACTCGGCCTCTCGATTTGCTGTTCAGAGCCGATATCCACTGCACCACAGGTACTACTTTAAAAAACATATAACATTCCCTCTTCTTGTTTTTCCATCTTTCAACTTTAACTAGACAAGGCAAAACGTATCATTATTTCTGTAACGATAATTTTTCTATCGATTCATTCTTAGACTTTTTCAGGTGTAAATGTCTTTAGGAATGAGTAGCGTTTCATTTTTAGAATAGAACAAAAGGTAGATTATTTGGTGAAATGCCCAGCAAAACTTGTGGCAAAAAAAGATTCTAGGTTTGTCGAGGACTTTTCTCAGAATTATCATGACACGAAAAAAGTCATCGAAATGGTGCGTAGAATGGATCAACTCTCACGTGACAACGATTTATGGTCTGGTGAGATATTAAGTGATATCGCCTCGATAGCTGTCCACAGTCTCCTCATATTTAAAGACACAGGCTGTTGCATGCGAATAAACATTTGAACTCATGTCGAACGAACTTGGTAGTGGCATCAGTCTTCGGAAATTATCAGAATGTTGGTGAAACCAATTCATCGTAGACTTGATGACACGTTGCATTATCATACAAGAATTATCCAGTTTTGTTGTGGTAGATAGAGCTCTATACAAAGATAGAAAAAGGCGTAAGACAAGGCTGTGTCTTTTCACCGGATTTGTTCAACCTATACAGCGAGAATATTTTGAGGACCCTAGATGACACACCAGGATTTATTATTGGAGGCCACAACCTGAACAACATAAGATACGCGGACGATACAGTACTGATTGCGGACACGGAAAGGAAACTGCAAGATCTCATACAGAAAGTAGCAGTGGAGAGTGACAAGATGGGACTACAAATAAACTTTAAGAAAACTGAGTGCATGGTCATCAGCAAAAGATACAACCCAAAATGCCAAATACAGGTGGGGGATAACAGAATCAAACAAGTCCAAGAATTTAAGTACCTAGGAAGTGTCCTAACAGGAGATGGAAAGTGCGACACGGAGATCCGAAGGCGAATTGGCATGGCAAAGGACGCGTTCCAGAAGATGAGCAAAATACTAACACACAGGAAGATCTCAATAGAAACGAAGAAAAGAGTGCTAGACTGCTACGTGATGTCAGTTCTTCAGTACGGCTGTGAATGCTGGACAATATCATCGAAAATGAGGACAAAACTGGAAGCGGCCGAAATATGGTTCTACAGAAGGATGCTACGGATATCGTGGACTGAGCATACAAGCAACGACGAAGTGTTAGAAAGAATGGCAACAAAAAGGAAATTGATGCTGAGCATCAGGAAGAGACAACTGAAGTTCCTGGGACATGCAATGAGGAAGGAAAGCCTGGAGAACCTGATACTGACTGGTCAGATAGAAGGAAGGAGAGACAGAGGAAGGCAGCGGATAACATATTTGCAGGGCCTGATCAGGTGGATGACGGAACGGGGGTTGCCAGGAGCAACAGGAGCAAACATACTAAGAGCCACAAGGGATAGGGAGACGTGGAGATCCATGATCGCCTACGTCCTGAAGGGACAGGGCACATAGAAGAAGAAGTGTAGTGAAGTGATTTCTAGTTAATGCTGGGGGCTGGGTATCATCAGCAGGTCAAACATAAGACACATGAACTCGTCTGACTTTATTATAAAACAACCACCTGCTTTCATGGGGCACGTATCCAAAGTCACATGTACCGCACGGGATCCCTAACCTCCATTAACTCAAAAAAAAAAAAAAAAAAGGATTGTGTCTCATTGAATTGCGTCAAATATTGACCGCCTTCAAGTGACCTTGCTAAACTAGGTGTGATACTTTGTCAAGTGTTGTGGTGTAAACAGACAAATAAGTTGCATTCTCTTCGCATAACGTGTAATCTGTCTAATATACTCCGTCTGAGGATGTGCGTTGTGGAGCACTGGATATCGGCTCGGAACGAGAAACCGGGGAGCCGAGTTCAAATTCCAGTTGAATTCATTGCATTCACTTACGCGCAAATACCCTTGGGAAAGGTATTAATCCGTCTCTTTCTTCCAGTTATGGGTTAAATAACAGAACAGATTGGGTTCTATAGCCTTGGCTGGCAACCAATCTACCGCAGAAAGCAATGGCAATCTACTGCGGGATAATCTTCTGCCCAGTCAGTCATGTCTCTTTCGAGACATGATCGCCCAAGGGTGTTTCACGTATGGCACTTAACTGACTGATACTCCGTTTGAACAACAGATACCTTAACACACTGCTAATATATGACTTTGTGCACGTCAGAGTATAATCTTCTTGCATTTCAGTGTATATAGAAAGAGTAAACAGAGCTCAGTTTAATATAAAAAAATCATTTTGTGAATTTTTTTTTTTTTTCATGCGGAGATTTAATTTTGTTGAAAAATTCCATTACAAATGAACTCCGCAAATTAGTATATTTTCTAGAATGATATTATGATTATATTTGAAATCTTTCTTTCTCACCCTATATATATATATAAGTGTGTGTGTGTGTGAAATGAATTTTTTTTTATCAAAAACCGTTTCACCGGAAAAAACTTATGCTCTGTTTAGCATCATATAAGCTTCCTCCGGCGAAACACGTTTTTTATAATAAGTTTTCCCTACTTTTTCAGATATTATTATGCATCTTGTCAACACGCCCGCACGCACACACACACACACACACACACACACACATATGTATATATAAATATTTTTATATATATATATATTTTTAGTGTTATAATAACAGCATACTGCAACTAAAAACTATCAAGTTTCGGTATTCAATTCGCCATCATCAGACAGTGATGATGGCGTATTGAACACTTCTTCAATGAGAACTTTTTATATAAAGTAAATATTAAACTGTGGAATATATATCCATTGGCTTAAACCACTTATACATACATACAAACATACATACATACATACATACATACATACATACATACATACATACATATATATATATATATATATATATATATATATATTGGGAATAAATAGGAGGTGTTTGTATATTTAACATTTTATTTAAGCTTCATCAGAACATTATTTAATATATACAAGAAAATATTTTTAGAGTTTTTTTCTAAGATGTTTCAGAAAATTTCTTTGTTACATCTTCAACTTTTGCGTTCGCTACATAATTGTCACCAATGCTTGAAGTCTTATACCTCTCCACCGCCTTCTACACATATATAACACCATCAACGAAACTTACACCATTTTCTCATTCATTGAGACATACCAAACAACTCCCACCCCTCCCACATATATATATATATATAAAATGATTGAAAAGTAACTCCTTATTTCATGCATGATGCAGTCTATACAACTATAATTTTTACAAGACGCGAGAGTTCATCATTCATAGAATAACCAGTTACTTTTTGTTAATTTTCAATTGCCCAATATATTGACACACCTAAAAACATATTCTGCAAATATCACGCCCTAATTTCCTAAATAACCATGAATTCATCCTATAATTTAAAAAAAAAGTCATTTTCACCATTTATTTTAAAATATCACCTGAACAACATTATTGTTCTGAAATATAAAAGATTTTATCTAGTGATATAATACTTTTATAAACAAATTAAAAATTACAGTATTAAGCTCTACTTTGTATCCGGCATTCTTTATAAAATAAATGCTTGAACCTACCTGTTCTTTCACTTTTTTTATAATATATATATATATATGTGTGTGTGTGTGTGTGTGTGTGTGTGATTTATTAAAAATTTTAGATTATTACAATGGATAATACATATTTCACTGCCTCTTGATTTTATTATCGTGGCTCTTCAGACAAAAATGGTACAACAAACCGTGATATTAACATCAGGACGCGGTGAAATATGTATTACCCATTGTAATAATCGAAAATCTTTTATAATTTATATTAATCTGTTACATAAAATAAATGAATTTAACATTGAGTTCACTTGAGTTCGTCTCTTTCGGAATTTACCTGGATTGTATACCAAGTGTACTATGTTTTATATATATATATATATATATATATATATATATATATATATATATATATATATATATATGTACGGTTTTGTGTGAGTACAATGTGATCGGATCGAAAATAGTTATATTTGACGAAATCCAAAAGAAGTTTGTGCGATGTAATCGATCCTAACCTGGCAGCTCAACTCCAGTCTCTTTCTCACTGGCGTAATGTGGCTTCTCTCTGTCTCTTCTACATATTCTTTCACGGCTTCTGCTCCGATGAATTTAGTTCTCTGGTTCACCTTTCGCATGAATTTACTCGAGACTAGCGACTGGGCCCCACCATTTTGAAGGAAGAACCAGTCTGATGTAACCAGAACTTCTATCCTTCAGTATCACTTCTCGCCAGTGGCACTACCTTCCCTATACTTGCTTCCCTGAGAGCTGCAATCTCCTAGTATTTAAATGCAATGTCATCTCGTTCTAGACGCACATTTTTTCGTTGACAACCCTTGTATCTAGTTCTTCTCTCTTCCCAATCTGCTATCACAAATATCTCTTCAGAACAGTGGTCCCATCAGTGTTTTACACATTCTCCAACACCCATCGTGAATATTTCCTCTTTTTTATTCACTCTCCTCTTATGTAACCTCAGAGCACATGTGGCAGTAAGGCCTTGCTTGGGTGAAATGATTTTAAAAGAAGATAGATAGATAGGTAGGTAGGTAGAAAATGAAAAGACATAGATAGATAGAAAATGAAAAGACATAGATAGATAGATAGATAGATAGATAGATAGATAGATAGATAGATAGATAGAAAATGAAAATACATAGACAGATAGATAGATAGATAGAAAATCAAAATACATAGACAGATAGATAGATAGATAGAAAATGAAAATACATAGACAGATCGATAGATAGATAGAAAATGAAAATACATAGACAGATACATAGATAGAAAATGAAAATACATAGACAGATACATAGATAGAAAATGAAAATACATAGACAGATACATAGATAGAAAATGAAAATACATAGACAGATAAATAGATATAAAATGAAAATACATAGACAGATAGATAGATAGATAGATAGATAGATAGATAGATAGATAGATAGATAGAAAATGAAAATACATAGATAGATAGATAGAAAATGAAAATACATAGATAGATAGATAGATAGATAGATAGATAGATAGATAATGAACGGAAAGAGATAGATAGATAGATAGATAGATAGATAGATAGATAGAAAATGAAAAAAGATAGATAGATAGATAGATAGATAGATAGATAGAAAGAAAAAGGAAAAGAAGATAGATAGATAGATAGATAGATAGATAGATAGAAAATAGATAGATGAAAAGAGATGATAGATAGATAGATAGATAGATAGATAGATAGATAGATAGATAGATAATGAACGAAAGAGATAGATAGATAGATAGATAGATAGATAGATAGATAGATAGATAGATAGATAGATAGATAGATAATGAACGGAAAAAGATAAAAAGATAGATAGATAGATAGATAGATAGATAGATAGATAGATAGATAATGAACGGAAAGAGATAGATAGATAGATAGATAGATAGATAGATAGATAGATAGATAGATAATGAACGGAAAGAGAGATAGATAGATAGATAGATAGATAGATAGATAGATAGATAGATAGATAGATAATGAACGGAAAGAGATAGATAGATAGATAGATAGATAGATAGATAGATAGATAGATAATGAACGGTAAGAGATAGATAGATAGATAGATAGATAGATAGATAGATAATGAACGGAAAGAGATAGATAGATAGATAGATAGATAGATAGATAGATAGATAGATAGATAGATAGATAGATAGATAGATAATGAGCGGAAAGAGATAGATAGATAGATAGATAGATAGATAGATAGATAGATAGATAGATAGATAGATAGATAGGGTGAAAATGAATGTTAGTTATAATGCAAATGAAGCAATTGTGAAAACAACAACATGTATTTTTAACAAATGGATATGCAATGGGGTTGACGAAATATAATTCATATGATTCGCGAGACTGAAGCAGCAACGATAAAAGTTTATAAAACACGGATCAATTAAAAAGAATTACCCATCTGATAGAACAGTTTAAAACTAGAAAACAATACATGATATTCGTTCAAGTGCGAGACATTTCTTGGAAGCTAGGCGCACGCCTCAAGTTATTGATAGTCTGTCAATAATTTAATCACATATGCAGTATTCGTTAAAGAGTGGAGAAACTATTGAAAATAAAATAAACACTATTTCATACCCATTTACTTGTTCTTTACACAATTGCTTGCTTTACATTATGTCCGTTTTAAAACGTGTGCTAATTTATTTTCACTGTATATATATATATATATATATATATATATAGTCAACAACAAAATTACATTCCTGCATATATATATATATATATATATATATATATATATATGCTTCCTGCATATATATATATGTATATATGCAGGAATGTAATTTTGTTGTTGATATATATATACTTCCTGCATATATATATATATATATATATATATATGCAGGAATGTAATTTTGTTGTTGACCATTGTAGCCTGTAATCGTAAAGACAGTTTTTCAAGACATCTAACAATGTCCGCTAAAGTAAGTGTGAGATCACGAAATACAGTCATACGTGATGCACGCTTGGACGATCATGTCTCAAAAGAGACATGATTTTCTCAGAGTAGGTTGCCATTACATTCTGAGGTAGACTGGTTTCCTACTAAGGCTACAGAACGCAAATCTGTCCTATCATTTAACCCATAGCTGGAAGGAGAAGCGACGAATTCAGACCTTTCGCTGGGGATTTGCGCGTATGTTAATTCAACGAATACAATTGGGATTCGAACTCGGCTCTCTGTTTCTGAATTCCAGTTGAACTCTTTGCATTTACATAAGCGCAAATATTCTTGGGAAAGCTATGAAGTCGTCGCTTGTTGTAATGTTTTGATTTTGTTATTTTCTATTTGTAATAATCTTGTCAGATTATAAGCAGTTCTCGTTCGTAGATAGATAAAAGAAATCGAAAATAGTTATATTTCCGTGTTCATTCGGGTTGCACCTTGTATTTAATTCACAGCAAAATCAATAACAGCTGGCCTAAATTGAGAAGGTTGGAGTTAATTTTGTTTCAGTGAGCCATCTGAATGTTTCATATTTAAATATCCCACAAAGGGGTGATAATCCGGAAAAAATAAAGCAAAAATAATAACAAAATAAATCAATCACGTCCATTCTTTCTATGTTTAAATATATTTTTTATATTTTTTCATTTCTCCCTGTTCTTTTTCTACTCTGCCATTAACACAGAATAGGGCGCGTCTCTTTTTCATCTGTGAAGAAATTGTTCAGAATTCACTGCCATAAAGGACAAAAGATTTCAGTATTCGTTTCTTTATTTCTAATGAGATTTTTCTGTTTATTTAATATTCGGCTGTCTCTATTCTGCTTAAATGAACAATTATTTTACTTTTATTCACTATATCTGGCAAACTCATTCGCCAACATTTGCTCGCTGACTAACAGATGCTGTATTTTGCTCTTACTGAGTTACGATTAATGAATCAATCTTTCTGAAGCTGGTCTTAACGGAGACACGAGAAACCTGTTGTCATAGCGATCCGTCGCCATTTTGGGAAAACTCAATCGTATCGTCTGCGTTCTTTATATTAGATTCTTTTGTATCGCGATTAGAAGGAACGACTGAAAGTCGGCAAGAAATAAGCGAGATTGACTCGTGATGAGGAATGTTTTATATTTTTCAGCGTCGCTAGTAATCTGTGTTGCAGTCGTGCTAAAAACCAATGCGTGTATGCTGATTTTCAAGATCCGCCAATGTTGTTTGGCGTCAAAGAATCTATATCTCGTCCTATTTTCTGAGAAAAAAAAATGACAAACCTAGAAGCGTCTTTTAAGTTGATGTATTATTTTATTGCTTGTGCAAATCAACTGCAGTAAGTTGTTGCATGTCTCATGAAAAACAAGTGAAAATAAAGAAAATCGGTCTCACGTGAAAGGACGGAAATGGAAACGATTCAGCTTTTTAGACCTTCCATATTCGGCATGACGCAGGGCAGAAAAATAAAACAAAAATATTAAAGAACGATCTATATATATAAATGAGCTGAATAGGGAGATCGTGAAATTAATCCTACCTAGATTCATGGCTGGTATGCAGATGGCGTAATAGATAGTGTTTTGGAATGAGAATTCAATGAGTTAATTTATAATTCCAGTGTTGGGTTTGTTAAAATCTCATGAACTCAAATACCATTTGAAAAGTTATGAGAATATATATATATATATATATATATTTCCAGGTGAAGAGGACTCAAGGTGTTACTATTTTGAGTACTCCGGCATTTATTTTATTATGAACATGGTTCAATATAATAAATATTATAGAGCTTAATATAATTATATAGTTATGAATTAACTGTATATTGCGACAGAGAAATTTCTGTGTTTCTTGATAGATTCTCTTCATCAGTCACCTCTGAAGAAGAGAATCTATCTTGAAACAGAAGTTTCCGTGTCTCAGCGTACAATAAAATCATAACTATATATATATATATATATATATATATATATAAGACATATATATTGTTGTGTGTATTTTGGCAGCATCTTTTCATTAATGCAGGTTTCATTGAATAATATAGACAAGTTTTGTCTATTAATTTTGTGTAGGATCCGTTCGTACCGTCTGATATACTTGATGGTGATATCGTTGAAATACAACAAAAAATCACAGTAATTGTTGATTTTTTTATCGGGTCTAAGCTTTCGGCTCACATAAGCCATTATCAAAGAATAAATATTAACACACAGTAAACATAGAACATTTAAGTTATTAACAATAAAGAGAATTAAATTACTATTATTTAAAAATACCGACGAAATCTTAAAACTTCAAAAACAGTTTCAAAATACCACAACGCCACTATTCTTCGGCCATCGGCCACGGTAGGGATGGACTTGTATCTTCACCTATAGCACCTATAGCATTTCTTCTAACTACCAATTCCTACTATTCTAAATTACTATGAATTCATCTTATTCAAAAATAAATAATTTTCAACATATATTTTAACATATTACAGATTTAGGAACAATTTTGTTCTGAAACATGAAAATTTTTTATGCTTTTATAAACCTTTGTACAAAATTACAATATATATATATATATATACACACAACCTGTATCTTTGCAATTTAGTAGTTTTTGTATTAAAGATTCTTTTACATTTGTGGAATCTATACAAAATTGTTCTCCCAGTAGTGGTTTCATGAGTTCGTTTGACATTTGTTCTTTATTTGAGACCATAGAGATATGTTGTCACATTTTGTACCGTATCTCTTTGTCTCCTCCAAATTTTTCGGAGAGTGTATTTGTTGATTTGATGAAGTTCACCATCTCGTCTGTCGAATTCAGTTTCAATGATGTTGTTCGTCGACATATGGATGGGGTTGTGATGGGTTATCGCTGGCTAATATTTTTGTTGGTTATTATGAGACTTTGATTTTTTCTCGCAATGTTCGTCCCTTAATGTATCATCGATATGTGGATGATAATTTTTGTCTTTTTAATAATGAGGACGAAGCTGACAATTTTCTCACTTTTTAAATTCTGTTCATCTGTCCTTACAAATAACCGTTGAGAAGGAGTCAAATTGCTGTATTTCCTTTTTTGACGTTCTTCTACATAGGAATTGTACTGTCTTTTTGACTTCAGTATTTAGAAAGGATACTTTTACTGGATTATATATACGTTGGGATTCATTTTGCCCACGCCAATATAAAGTTAATTTAATTAAAACTTTGACTTATAGGGCTTTGAAAATTTGTTCCAGTTCCTTTCTTCACAATGAAAAGGACTTCATTAAGATGACACTTTCTAAAAATGGATATCCTTTGAACATTTTGGATTTCGTTATGCCTCATGTCCTCAATAATTTTTATAAGGTGAAGTCACAAGTAGTTAAAAAATGTCCAATTTACTCACGACTATCTTACGTTGGAACAGATGGTGAGGTTTTAGCTAGATGAATTTCTCAGTCTGTTGGTAAATGTTATTTTTCTGCAGATGTTCGTGTAATATTTTTTACACGGTAAATTCTTTCCTCCAGTCGTAAGAATGTTTTACCTCCACTTCATATTAGCTCTGATATTTACTAATTTCAGTGTAGTTGCGGATGAAACTACATAGATAGAACACCCCAGTGTTTGGATCAAAGAGTTAAACGGCATTTACCTCCCAGAATTTTGGCCCTAGCCGCCAGTAGTAACCAACTTGTGAATACTTCCGGGTCTTCAATAACACAGCATGTTATAAATAGCAAGAATTGTGTGGGTGAATTAAATGGTGAGAACTTTACAATTTTATCAAGGTCCCACTCACTCTTTCATCTAAAGGTGCTAGAGTCCATATGCATCATATGAACGATATGGGGCTTAGCATATATATGTGTATGTGTGACTATTTGCACATGCGTACGCATTTAATTTTAGCTTGTGTATTTGCGTAAGTATATATCTAATTCTGTTTATATGTTCATGCATTGACACATGATTATGTCTGTCCCGACCTCATGCATTCAGGGCTGGTCACGTTACAAATTCGCCTTGACTGTGTCCAATATGTATCAATTTAGTTTGTGTACAAATAGAGCTTTAAAATTTAACAGACAAATTGACAAGTCGATAAAAGCTAAATTTTGTAATTTGTGTATGTATATATGCGTGGGTATATTAATCTGTATATGTGTCTGTTTGCAACCATTTGTAAATATACTCGTCTATTTTTCCATGTGTGGATATTTGTAGGTTTATCTATGTATGCGTTCTTTCTCTTCCTTGTTTAATATCTGAATAATTTTCTAAATCTAATAAATTGTTAAACTTAGAATTTTTTAAAAATTTCGCAACAATAATAAAGTAGATATAATAGTTAATTAATAATGCTGATCTCAATTTAATCAAATATTAATACAAATGCCCCTCCCCCAAGATTATTTTTAAGTCTGCACACATATTCTCTAAATTATAAGTTGCTTTATTTTGATTGGTTCACATTGTACATACAACAATGCCTCCCTGAATAAAGGGTTTTGCTTGTTTTTAACCTTTTAAAACCATTCAGTTTAAAATAAACCACATCACTTGACAAGACACAAGAAGTGTTGAAACAAAATAGCTACTTTTGTATTGATATTATAACATATCCATGTTATAATTTCTCAATAAATATTATAGATAGATTGATTGATTGACAGACAGACAGACAGACAGACAGACAAAGCAATGAAAGCATTAAAACGCGAATGAGTGCGTGAAAATTACACATTCACATTCATTCTAATATGCACACATGTGCTTTTGTGCACATTAGAGATGATATTACATAAGAAGATCTATTCATTGCACCTTGACTTTAGATAGATATGCGTATATAAATAGATTATATTTGCCTTAACATCCAGATACTTACTTTTAGGAAGATTGTGCAAAGACCAGTTATTCATCAATCAGCATCTTTGAAAAAATAATTTCTTTCCCGAGTTGCATAGAATGACTTAGCTGCAAAGGCGACTGTCTAATGAATGAATTCCCAAAAGGACATCCAAGTTCTCATTAAATTAGTCGAATCCCTTGACATGACGTACGTCATTAATACCTCACCTTCCTTCTCCCACATCTTTCTGCCTCAACTTTTATGCATTCAAAGATTTAAAAACTTGCTTAGATAGATAGATACTGTTCATACTCACACGCACACACACACACACATACACACACACACACACACACACACACATATATATATATATATATATATATATATATATGTTGCCATAGAAATAAGTATAAATTACAATAATTATCCTATTCTCCTAATTAGTCACAATAATTTCTTTTAAAATTTGGCCAAGCATTTACTTCCCCACCACCTACCACTACTAACTCAAGGGTCAAGCTACATACCTCCCGCTATTAAGAGGAAAATTACAACTTCCCTTCCCTTCTAGCTTAACCCAAATAAAACCAATACCTTCGAACCCCTTCCTTTACCTAAGCTAACCTCTGGGTGTAGAATATTTCCTCATTCTCTGTTTATAATGCATGCTTTAAAATGACATGTTAAAAATGGCTATTTCCCTATGAAGGTTTATCTGAATTTACAGATATATATATATATATATATATATATACATACATACATATATATATATATATATATATATATATATATATATATATATTATTACAATGGACTCTCCCGTCGATTTCGACGTATGAGTGTCTAACTCAGTTAGACTGCCATACAGAGAATTGCTTAAAGTGGTGAAGGCTTGTGTAGCACCATCCTCATTTTTGGAACTGCTGATAACAAACAATCGGTGCAGAAGTTCGCCACAGATCGCATGAACTGCAGACCTAATTGGATGGAAGGTACGGATTAATACCTTTCCCAAGGGTACCAGGGCGCAAGTGAATGCGGAGTGTTCGACTGGAATTGGAACTCGGTTCACCGATTTCCCTTTCCAAGCCGACATCCACCGCACCACAACGCGCATCCGTCCATAATCGCTTACAGCACCTGGTATTCCCAACCAATTACCCATCTAACTTCAGTGATCGATCAGGAACTGGTGTATTCAACGTGATATGACCGTAATATATATATTGATTGCTTAATTACTTATGTATATATATATATATATATATATATATAGTCATCCGCAGACAGATTTGTTTCGCTGTATCACAGCTCATCAGTACGGGTAGACATCCGATTGCTTTTTACCCAGGATTGAAATCCGACGAATTGGCGTCAGTCGGCGATTCTACCTCTAAGCTATGGGCGCTCGGCAGGAGGAAGCAGACTTTAAGCGTATATATATATATATATATATATATATATATATATAACAAAATGGATTAACTCTGACATATTTTTAATTTATTTGTTTAGCATTATTTTTTAATGGATACACATATTCGAGTATTGGTTGTGTTGCTGCTTGTTTTTTTTATATGATTAAACAGTATATTTATTTACTTCTACTAGCCTGAATGATCGAGAAATCTTTTTAGAAAAATATGCATCCTACACCAGGATTCTAACCTACATACCCCAGGGAAAGCCATCATTAAATCTGACCTGTCTTGCTGTCTTGGAACGCTCGACCACGTAGGACCACGCAGGACGCATATATTCTTAACAAAATTTCTCGATTAGTAGATTAGTAGTGAATAAATATACTGTTTAATAACATAAAAACAGGGTATCTACTCATAAGTATCCATTAAAAATAATGTGAAACAAATACATTATATATATATATATATATATATATATATTATATGTGTGTGCGTGTTTGTGTGTGTGTGTGTTAATATGCGTAAGTAAGTAAGTGTGCGTGCGTAGACGGTTACTACTATTTGACAATATGAAAATAGATACACACGCACATATGTATATATATAAAATACAATGTGTGTATCCGTGCATGTGTGCGTTTCTGTTTACACAGCATATCTTAATTCAATCATGTTTGTCTGAATATTATATGCATGAATAAGGACTAAAGTAAAACATCCTAGACTTTTCCTTTCGTCTACTGAGGCAATTTATCAAGGTCACGGGGTAAGGTCCCTCAGAGAAGGAAACTCAACGTTTAAGATAATATATATTATTATTATTATTATACAATATGAATATAGACATATTATTAATATCTATATTCATATTGTTCTTTTACAGATATACAGAAACCGGGGAGCCGAGTTCGAATTTCAGTTGAATCCATTGTATTCACTTACGCGCAAATACCCTTGGGAAAGGTATTAATTCGTCTCTTCCTTCCAGCTGTGGGTTAAATAGCAGGACAGATTGGGTTCTATAGCCTTGGTCGGCAACCAGTGTACCGCAGAAAGCAATGGCAACCTACAGCGGGATAATCTTCTGCCTTGTCAGTCATATCTCTTTCGAGACATGATCGCCCAAGCGTGTATCACGTATGGCACTTAACTGACTGACTGACAGATATACTCTATCTGAAATTTTTAAACTTACACACACACCACACACACACAGACATATATATATATATATATATATATATATATATATATATATATATTAAAAAAGGATTAATTCAAAGATGTTGAATAGCCATTTCGATATGAAGATCCCCACGGGGGACGACACATCACCTCAGCAACAGAAAAAACCTTTCAGAAACTGGAGAAAAATTAGTCTACTTTTCCTTTTTAAATAGATTGCAAAGAAATTAAAAAATAAATAATAAAATAAAATAAAATAAAATAAAATAAAAAAATAAATAAAAATAAAAATAAAGGGAAAGAAAAAGAAAAAGAAAACGAAAAAGAAAAAGAAAAAGATAGAATAAAATCAAATAAATAAGAAAAGAAAAGAAAAAAAAAATTGACATCGTCTGGGTTCGCAAAAAAAAGAAAGAATGTAACTAAAAATTAACAGACAGACGCGTTAAATCGACGTAGTTTAGGCAATACGGAAAAAAGGTGGTAAGAGAGATAAAAGAAGGAAGGGAGGGTAAAAGAAAGAAACTAAAGAAAAAAATTTTTTTAAATATTACAGACGCTGGACAAATTCAAAAACCTAATTTCCCCAAAACGTTGAAGTATTAGAAAAAGGCCTTTACTTAAAAAGGCATAATTATTAATAAAAGGGAATAAAAAGATATAGGATTTAAAATAAAATTATTTTTAAAAAAATTAGGTCATTTGAAATTAGACTAAATAAAGACAACACTAGGTAAAAAAAAAAAAAAAAAAAAAAAATTACAATTATTATATACATACCTATAGAAGTACACACATACATACATATATATACACACACACAATTCTACGAATAAGAATACATATATACACATACACACACATACATTCAATTTATTACACACTATTATACATATATATATATATAAATATATACACACATATATATTATTACACACTTATATACATATACATGCGCATACACACATATATATGTGTGTACACACCTATATACAAAAAATTCATATACACATAATATACATGTGTACACACACACGCACACACACACACACACACACACACACACACATATATACATATATACCTATATACACATACATACACATATTCCATATGCACTCACACACATACATATTAATGAATATTATGAAAAGGAGCATTTAAATAGCTAAAAAAAATTTTTTTTTTTTTTTTTTTTTTTCCAAAATTACATATAGCCCACATACATAAATACATAAACATACATATATATAAAAAAGTACATCCACACACAAACATACACATAAAAAAAAAAAAAAAATTAAATTTAAAATTAAAATTAAAATTTTTTTTAAATATTAAAAAAATTATAGAAAAAATTTAGAATTTAAAAATAAAAATTTGAAATTAGAAGTTAAAATCCGCCCTATGGCGGCACTTGTTTATAAATTCCCTCCTAAAGTTCAAAAGTAAGTCCTGATGAGGATACTTCAAAATCAGAATCTTCTCCAATAAACACAGACGACACCTATCACGAAAACCCTTAGGGGTACAAGCTGAGCCTATTAATTTCCAGCTGATTATAGGGTCCTGCCCTTCCTCCTTCATTTCCCAGAACCTACGTGATAGTGCCGTCTGGAATCTCTGTTTAGGGTTCGAAAACGAGTACCTGTGATTATAAAGCCTCTGTTTGAAAGAGCCCGCGGACATGCCAATATAGGTCCGGTAATTGTCCTTGTTATTAGATGGAGAAATGCGGGCTTCATAAATTACATGGGTGGATTTACATTTGCCTTGCACCGGGCAGGCATCCACCGAATAACAATTGCATTTGTCGACAATTCCGGATTTAGCTTCCGTATTATTTAGTTTCATTAAAATTTGTCTATTGTGGGAATTAATTATATTATCTATATTTGAGGTGCAAGAATAACTAATTTTTAGGGTGAATCTATTAAAAATTTTATTTAAGGGATTGTTATTATTATTAAAATGTTTATCGATTAATTTGAGAAAATACCTACCAATATTTATATTAGTTAGCTTACAATAAGGAGGGTTAAACCAAATTATCTTCCTTTTTCTACATTATCGGGTGTTTTTAGTTTTTGATGATTCTGGGTTTATAGCAGGCTTATCATATTTTAACTTATTAACAAAACCGCTTTTCTGAAGGGCCTTATCGTAAATTGCTTTGCTTGCGTTGAAAATTCTTATATTGGAAGATAATTGGTTAACCCTATTATTTACTATCTTGGGTATTTGTCTTATAATATTCTTGGGGTGGTTGGATAAACTATTTATATAGGTGGGAGAACTATTTTCTTTAAGAAAGGGTTGGTAGGAACCATCATTTAAGTCATATATATATATATAAGTCATATATATATATATATATATATATATATATATATATATATAAGTCATATATATCATATATATATATATATATTGTATCGAGGCGGCAGATAATTTGTTAAATATAACAGAAAATGTATGTCTATTATGTTTAATCATGAGCCGTTCTAAGCATCGTATTTTGGCTTTACTTTCAGATGAAAATAAAGACAAAAATTGTTCAACATTTGGATAGTTTTTTATTAAGTTGTTTCTAAGCTTTCGGCTCGCATGAGCCATCATCAGAGAGGTTACAGGCACGTCAACATAAAACATCTCCCATCAAAGATGATTTTATCTTGTGTTGACATAAAACAGAATGCTGCTGGGAGAAGGTAAGGCGAAGCATATTAAAACTTTCGCCTTAAGTACCTCCACTTACTTTCGAAAACTAAATTTAAATTGAACTTTTAAAAATAAAAATGTTTTCTTGAAACTTTAATTTTATCTTTAATTGAAAGACAAGAGATTAAATTTACTAATTCCTCTAAACAAAATACCCTCTGTGTAATTAAAACTGAAATTATATTGATTGGAATGTAAAATTTTTCTGATTTAAAAAAAAATCAATTTTTCCGAAATTTTTCATCAATCGACACTTTTTTAAACAGGAGCCAATTCTCAGTTTTAAAAATGTCGTGCAAATATATACCTCCTTGACACACTATTTTATTCAAATCAGCAAATTTAAACTTACCGTAATCTGATTTGAAACAAGTATAAATTGCTTACTGCATGAAATGTACTATAAAAGCGTTTCTTAATTACGGAAGCCTTGTTATCAAAGGTTATCATCGAGTTATCAGAGACGATACTTGACATAACAGACGGAAGAAGTCAAAAATGCTATGTATGGAAGACGAGTTTAACATAATTTTATAAAGCTTAATCGTACATTTCGTTTTTTGGTATTTAATTATATCGTAAAATTAAAACTATAACACAATATTTTCAGCAATTATCTCATTTTTTATAGAACTTTACTTAGTTTAGGTTTATAGCCTTACGTTTAAAGATATTTTATGAAAAATAAAATTTAAGATAATATAAAACTTTCTTTTTATATAATTTTACTATTTAGTAACAGAGAATGAAATTATATAACAATGACAGAGGTAACTCAATAATTTTTGAAATGTTAAGGCATTTATTAATGTTTTTTAAAATATCTGTTTTTTCATAATTTTCATTTGGTACCTCTACAAAATGTGATTTTTACAATTACATTTTTAACAAAATTATGAAACTAGGAATTCAAATATAATACTTGCTTCAAATATTGAAAATGTTGATTTGGAATGCCCGTTGAAAAACCGTAGGGAATACGAAACACAGAAGCGAGATAAAAGAATTGTACTCTGTCGAATATATATATATATATATATATATATATATATATATATATATATATATATAATTTTTTTCCTGTATGGAGCGTAACCTTTAAAACACGCGACTTTCTAATGATATGTATCACGTAAGGTCACCCGGAAAAGGAAAATATGGGTCATCATTCGCGCACAATTAAAATGTTTTGACTATTTTAAAACTCAAATGGCTCCATTATTTGCATTAAGCTTTTCAATTTTCGATTAGTAAATATAGTCCTGACGTATTAACTTAACAACCTAGCGTGAACGATGAAAGAGAAAATTATAAAAGATTTTGAAATTTTATAAATATTGTCAGAAAAAAAAATTAAACAATTATTGTAAAAATTAATTATTTACTGAAAATGTTTTTCGTTCAGACTATGATATCCTTAATATATATTATTTATAAAACCAATTAGAAGTTTATCTAGATAAAATGGCATATTTGTATAGCATATATTTGATATAAAAAGTTGGTTTTCGAGATTAAAAAGGGCAGGTTTCATTGAACAGTAATTTTTTCTTCTCACGGAATTATATTATTTTAGAAAGAACTTGAATACCAACATCTGGTATCTGAACAAAATACGGATATATTCATTTGACGTTCACCCTTAGGTCTGTAAATGTAGAGTTAGTATTTTTCCAGGAAACAGATCAGTAATAAAACCAATATGAAACTACCTTTTTAAATGACGAATTTGTAGACTGATGTTCGCTTTATACTCAGAGGGTCATCAAAGCAAAGTATTACCAATATCAATCTGTTTTTCCCTATACTTAGGTGTTGTCTAACCTCTGTGCCGTCTCGCAACAGATACTGAACGATTAATGTTTTCCGCAACCCCCTATACAATGTAGCTCTTAGCATAGATTGTCTTTTTACTATGCCACCCACTTCTTGTTCTGTGACATATTTGACACAAACTCCTTATGTAGGTTACTCGCTGGTTCAATCTGTCATTATTTTTCTTCTATGTACCCTGTCCCTTCAGGACGTAGGCGATCATGGCTTTCCACGTTTCTCTATCCCTGATGGCACGCCTTCTCCTGTTACACCATGCAACCCTCGTTCCGTCATTCACCTGATTAGATCCTTCAAATATGTTATTCGTTACTTTCCCCTGTCTCTTTTTCCCTCTATCTGGCCTGTTTGTATCAGGTTCTCCAAGCCTTCCTTCCTCATTGCATATCCCAGGAACTTCAGCTGTCTCTTCCTGATGCTCAGTATTAATTTCCTTTTTGTTTGCATCATTTCTAAGACCTCATCATTGCTCACATGCTCGATCCATGAGATTCGCTGCATCCTTCTGTAGAACCACATTTATGTTGCTTTAAGTTTTTCCTTCATCTTTGATGGTATTGTCCAGCATTCACTTCCATATTGAAGGACAGAGAGCACGTAGCAATCCAGTACTCTCTTCCTTGTTTCTAGCGAAATTGTCCTGTTTCTTAATACTTTACTCAACTTCTGGAATGCTTCCTTCGCCATGCCAATTCGCCTCCGAATCTTTGTGTCGCACTTTCCGTCTTCTGTTATAACACTTCCCAGGTATTTAAATTTTTGTACCTGCTTGATTCTAGTATCCTCGAACTGTATTTAGCATATTCGGCTGCCCTTTTTACTAATTACCATATTACATTTTCTATTTCCTGTGATTATCAACTTTTCCAAGCTTTCTTTCCTTAGTGAGCTCCAGAATTTTCCCAGGTCTTTTTTCTTATTGTGTACACACAATTTTAATTCTGATTATAATTGACCTTTTTTCTTTCAAACATCCTCGTTGCTTACACGATTTGACCAGCTTAACTTCACTTAATTTCTCACCGTGATTCTTGTGATAGTAGATTGGCATCTATGTGGAACTCTCTTACCGTCAAAATAGTTCAAATATAACCGCCACTTCTACTCAATAATTTTATCTTCTCGCACTTCCCACCTGTGGAACTCCTTTCCGTTTGATTGCTTCCTTGATAGTTACAATTTTCCAAAGACTAAATGTTATCCCGATTACCATGTTTTATCTCCTTGATTTCAATCATTCTCTTATCATTTCTTCGACATCCCCTGTATCTTGTCTTTTTTTCTTTCTCTCACCATAAAACTCTGCATACCAGTGATGATCCTATCTTGCTTAGGATGAAACGATTTTTAAAATATATATAGTTTTCAGCAACTTTCTTTAAAACACACCTCATTTGCTTCTAACATTTCCTTTATCTGTGAAGAAACTGTCCAACATTCACCGTCATGTAAGAAAGTTGATATTACATCGTTGTTAAGGCTTCTTCGAAATCTGTATGTTTTTCCGTACCTTGCTTAGTTTTTAAGGCATATTTCGCTATTGAAAAGCACCTTAAATATTATTGTCTCATATTTTTCATTCTCTGTTAAGATATTTTACCAGCTATTTATATTTCTCTACTAAAGTATTTTTAATAAGCATTTAGATAATTAACTGCTTCCGTGCGGTAACAAGTATCAATAATTGAAACGAGGTATATGTCAGGTTTATGAATACTGATTTTCAAAGCAAACATTCTTTTTTTTTTATTTAAAGATTACAACACGATCTACAGAATGCTTTCGACATCTCTCTGTTTAGCTGTTTAACAAATATTAAAAATATTAATGTTTGTCCAGACTAAATGACAAGTCAATCAGATGTATAGATATATTATATATTGACGTTTTATCTTTTGAAGACAATCAGTTCTAACTGACCAAATATTATGACTTCACTGTTAAGCTTTTTAACGTACGATTCATTTCATGAGGCATTGTTCATGCTTTCTACATATTTTTAAAATACGTCTTACTGACACATGACATTTGTGTTTGTCCTAAAACCAAAAGACAACGAAAATGAAGTTAAATATGAACGAATACCAAAAGAACATCTTTTTTTAAAATTTGGTTCAGGAAGTGATAGTGATGATTTACATGAATGCAAAAGAGAATGTCATTTTTTGAGACAGCAGAAATACGCCTAGAGATTTAAAAAAATAAAATATGGTTCTTGTTTCTGCTTTATTTTTGTGTGGCAAACTTTAAAAAATATATATTTGCAAACATTTATTATTTTCTATTTCTTTCTTTAAAAAATTATGTCAAAGTTAGAGACAATGACATATGCTCCGGAAACCTGGTTGCATTAATATCTTTCTTATACGAACAATGCTGTCCTTTGATTAAACCCTGAAGAGCTGAAAAAATGCCTCAGTCACAAGCAACTAGACTTTAGTTAAAGAAATATATTCAGGTGTCGACGAATAGATTTGTTTTTGTTTCATTTTACGCAGAATTATTTTTTGAAATCTTATTATATTTCGTTCTTACAGAAAGGAATACGAAAGGCAATCACAGAAAAGATCTGTAGTAAAAACTTTAAAATCAAAAACAAGTAAAATCTCCAACATCCATAAGAGGACAAATACTGCAATTTGGGGATTTATTATTTATTTATGAATTATCAACCCGTTCTATGTTATTTAAAAGCCAAACATATTTTAGGTTGTAAGAGTCGGACTTTTTTGTGAGTGAATATTTCCGTAACATTTCTTGGCTAATAACTATGATTTTTTAAATTAAAGGCTTACTATTTAACCAATCTTTGGAAGAAAAAAATAGTTCTTCTTGCGCAGAATTAAATATAACGAACTTACGGCAATTCGAACTCGGCTCTCCGTTTTACCATTTAGAGCGCTAACCTTTATAGCAACTGAATATTGGCTCTATTTTTCAGGAAGAACTACCATTACACTAAAATTTGTCCGGGTTATTGCTGTTATAATCAATATTGATTTTATTTATTCATATTACAATATTTTGACAGATCCATTTTAGGATCCATAACGATATACACTACTGGCCATAATTATTAGGCAACCCAAGTTTAAAAAAATAAATGATGCATTTCATATTCTTCTTAGTATTTATTGCCAAGTGGATGATTTTAAATGAAAATAGAATGGTTCTTTTTTAATACTGCACAATAACATGTGCATCAAATGAACTGTTCTAGTGTCCAGTTTTTGTGCTCTCTTCCCCATGCTAGTCTCTTCTTCTTATTGGCTGGCCAAAGTAAAGGCTTCCTGGATGCCTTATAAAAAGTGATTATAACCATTCTATTTTCATTGAGAATTATCCACTTGGCAATAAATACTAAAAATCGTATGAATTAAATATTTTTAAAAAAATTGGAGTGGCCTAATAATTATGGCCGCTAGTGTATATATACATCTCTTTCCCTCAGTTATGGGTTAAATAATAAGACTGATTGGGTTCTTGGCTGGCAACCAGTCTACCTCTGCGGGCTAATATTCTGCCTAGTCAGGCATGTCTTTTTCGAGACATGATCGCCCAAGCCACTACTTCCGACTATTCCGGAGATCAAAATAGGCGCCTATTCACGTCTGCTCGTAATGAGTGCAAGAGAATCCTGAATGATGCCAAGCGGTTGTTTGCTGAGAGAATGAGATAGCGCATAGGTGACCGCAAGTTCGGCTCCAAGGACTATTGGCGGTTATGCAAACGGGTGCTGAACAATTGCAAATCCTCTATCCCTCCTTTAATCAATGAATTTGAGGTTCTCACGTCATCTGCGGACAAAGCTGAGGGCTTTGCTTGCAGATTCTCACCCAACTCCACATTTGACTCATCAGGAGTACCTTCAACCGACTTCCCTATTAGAACTGAGGCTAAACTGTAAGACGTATATAATACCCCGGCAGTAGTATCCCGAGTAATTTTAAAACTTGATCCCCATAAGGCGAGTGATGGCGATGGCGATGGAATCCCGGTGATAGTCCTTATGAAATGTGCTCCTGAACTCTCCCCTGTCCTCTCTAAACTGTATAACTACTGCCTTTCTGCTTCCTGTTTTCCTGCATGCTGGAAGTTCTCTTCAGTCGTTCCTCTATTTAAGAACTGTGGTGAATCCTCGGACCCATCCAATTATCGCCCTATCAGCCTTCTACCAATTTTCGGGAAAGTGTTCGAGGCCATAATTAATGCTGAAATAGTTCAACATCTTACCGCCCACAAACTCTACTCTGACAGACAGTATGGCTTCCGCTTTGCCAGGTCCACGGCCGACCTGCTAACAACCGTAACGGAGTCCATGCTCCAAGCCCTTGACGCGTCAGGCGAGGCTCGTTGCTCTGGACATCTCCAAGGCTTTTGACAGGCTTTGGCACTCTGGCCTTCTATGCAAGCTACGGGGTTACGGTGTTACCGGACGCTTGTTTGATCTAATCCAATCTTTTTAAAATAACCGCAAAATGAAGGCCGTTTTGAATGGGTATGCCTTTACATCCTACAGCACAAACGCTGGTGTCCCTCAGAGCTCTATCCTGGGCCCGACTCTCTTCCTTATTTTCATAAATGACCTCCCAGATGAGATCAAGAGCCAAGTAGGCATCTACGCAGATGACACCACAATTTACTCCCGCGTCAATAAGAAACCCGTAGTGGCGGACAAACATAATCTCGCTGCTAACCTTGAGAGTGATCTACACTCTGTGGTGAATTGGGGTAAGAAATGTCTTGTCAATTTCAATGCGTCTAAGACCAAGCTGTTGTCTGTCAATCATCACAGGCAACCTCTCCTGCCTCCCATAAGCATGAACCAAGCGAGTCTCCCTGAGAGCAATACACTGCGCCTCCTCGGCCTTACCCTCTCTTCTGATCTCAAATGGAACCACTACATTAAGTCCATAGCTAAATCCACTGCTAAGAAGGTTGGATCCCTGTGTCGGGCTAGGATGTTTTTCCCGCCTGAATCCATTCTGCATATATACAAATCAACCATTCGTCCGTGCATGGAATACTGCTGCCATATATGCTCAGGTGCCCCTGCTGTTCATCTCAGTGTTCTCGACAGGCTTCAAAGGAGAATCAGTAACGTGATAGTTACCGACTTGGCGGCTCGACTACAGCCACTTCCCCACCGACAAGATGTAGCCTCCCTTTGTCTGTTCTATAAATACTTTCATGGCTTCTGCTCCAACGAACTTAAGTCACTGATGCCTCCTCAACAGGTGTTTACTCGTGCAACCAGATTGGCAACTGGGTCCCACCCATTCACAGTTAGATTAACCAAATGCAGACGAAAATTCTACTCCTGTAGCTTCTTCTCTCGCACTTCCCGCCTGTGGAACTCGATTCTATAGTCGAGCTTTCTTGACGGTTACAACCTCCTGAAATTTAAATGCAATGTCAATACTCATCTATTAACCACTTGACTCTAGTTCTTTCACCACCCGTATATCCTTTCTTTTCTCTCCACCTTTTCAACTGTCATCATACCTGTATTCCTATCCTTCTCTTGCTCCTTTCTAACTGGTTCGTCTTCCTCTTCACTCTCTTCTACTTAATCTTTTTACTCCTATGTAGCCCACTGCACATCAGTGGCATTATCGCCTTGATCGGGGTGATACGATAAAAAAAGCGTGTATTACGTATGCCACTTAACTGACTGACCCAGGACTAACCAACTTGTACGTAACAAATGATTGAGGATGATGAATGAAAATGTTAAAATACAAGCATTTTGTAAATTTTCCCAGCACTCTGTTTTACAAACTAGAAACCAAATGCGCATTTGAAAACTGTTTATAGCTGAAAAGAAATTGCATATATTTAATTATTATTTAAAGATTTTTTAACTCTAAATCTGCCTGCTTTCTAAGAATTGCTAAAAAATTGAGGTTTCGATTGTATTTTTTTTTAAAGTTTCGATAGCATTTCAACTAAAAGGATCCCCAGTCATCTGCAGGTGTAAAACGCACAAAGGAGGTGATTTTATGATAATATTCACTAAGAAAAATTTTTCAACGACCTAGTAGTCCTGGTCGAGAAGGACTCAAAACCAAAAGAGAATTCCCTGTCATTATACCTGCTATGGCAACATGTAAAATTGTTGCAAGAAGATAATTTCAAAAATAAAATAATTAGTCTTTTGTTATCTTATGCCAATCAACTGTGCTAACGGTGTCTTCTGAAGAAGTGTTGGCCGAAAAGAGGCTAAAGGTTAAGGGAAAATTTCTTATCTTTTTAAACAGTATTTATGCTTTGTGGTATCAAATCCTTGTTTAAAAAAATAAAATCATTTG